>JAJOZX010004025.1:17500-122500 GCA_023014485.1 Bathynomus jamesi | reverse complement strand
TTTGTAAAATGGAGGACACTTCATTACGGCTCTCTGCTTTGGTCACTGCTAAGACTCCCTTGTCAGCAGCTTCGCTGCGGGGAGGGGGCAGAGGCCCCTTGCCTCCTTAACTTTTTTTAGATTCCGGCCTGAGCCATGGTCGAAAGAGGTCGAACCTCTACCCCTGTAAAATTCAGACCACTACCTGTAAATTTTTAAGAAGAAAATTACAGTAAGAGAAACTTTTTATTTTCCCCTTCGAGCCGTGCTCTCTTCTGAAGAACTTAGTAAAGTCGATAATTTTAGTACCAAGAGAAAGTATCAGAGTATTATAGAAAGAGAAGAATTAACAGAGTGTCGACCCCATAAAGCGAGAGAAAAGAATTAGAAAGTTATAGAAGAAAAGTATCATAGAAGAAATATCCGTTGCTTGCCTCCTAACCAGAACCCCCCGTCGAATCCGAACCGACTCAGGGCCATAGACGGAGGGGTTAACATATACATATATATACACATATATATATATACATATATATATACACGTATATACATATATATATACACACATATATATATACATATACATATATACACACACATATACTCAATAGGAATATGAAAACAAGAGATACGACTCTCAACATTTATTGGCCAAACGTTTCGGTCCACTCAGGGGCCATCTTCAGTGACTAAATAGAAGCATCTAAAAAAATAATCATAAAACTAAAGTAAATACAAATGTCAAACTGTACAATAATAAAATCTAACACAAAAAAATTAAAAAGTTACTAAGAAAAACTATCTGGATTATAAAACAAAATAAAAGTAAAAATAAAACAAAACTAAAATTTCAAAAATTAAAAAGTTTAAAAATGTTAAGTTTAAAATTTTTAAAAAATTTATAAAGGACTGACCTGGATGGTAAAAGTTACAAATAAGTGGAGAGAAAGGAAAAAACAACTTAAGTTAGTGCGTTAGTTGCGTTAAAAAGGTGTTGGTTGGTTAGGAAGTATGTAATTTTATCGAGGAAAGGCTATCGTTTAGTTCTGGATTTAATTTCTTGATAAAAAGGGATTCTAAAATTTTAAGATCAAGTGAATTAGAAGCAGACGACAAAATCGCAAAGGAGTCCTTGGGGCACGGGTGGTCATGGGTCTGTGAATGATGCCGAATAGCAGAGGATTCAGGAGTGGAAAGAGGGCGAGAAGTTCGATAAGAAAAACCCAAATGCTTCGAAATCCTAAGTTTTAACTGTAGGGCAGTCTGCCCCACATAACGACTTTGGCAGGTCGCACATGTATATAAATAAATAACAAAGGATCTCAAAAGCACGGGGAGGTGATCTTTATGGCGAAAAAAGGATTGCAGAGAATTAGAATTAATGATTATAAAGTCGCATTGAGGGAAGTGTCTGTCCAAAATAGAGTGGACATCTTTATTAAGTTGAAAAGTTAGTTGGTCTAAAAATTGAAGCTTAAGATAAACCTTCTGTTTCGGAACCGTGGACTGAATTATTTTAGGTGAATATAGGTTATTTAAAAATTTAGAAATTAAAGTCTCAAAAGTCAAAGTACAATAAAAATTATAGTTGAAAAATCGCTTAAGATACTGAATTTCTAAGTCAAATAAAGACCAACTTGAACAAAGGTGATAGGCTCTAAAAATACGACTTTTAATACTAGCCAGCTTAAAACTAAGTGGAATATTGCTGAAAAAATGAGTACCGAGTTGGGTAGTAGTTGGTTTTCTGTATACTTGTGTTGAGAAGCCTGTACTATGTTTATTTATGGTAACATCAAGAAACGAAATTTTATTGTATTGTTCTACTTCCATAGAGAATTTAATATTAGGATGCTTAGTATTAATGTAATTGCTAACAGTTTTCTTTGTTTTCACGAGGAAAAGTGGCTGAGGGATTGCCCGCTTGATTTTAAACGTATTTTATTTAAACGTTATGTAGATGATTGTTTTGTCATTTTTAAGCATAAGGATCATGCCCCTTTATTTTTAAATTACATTAATACTAAGCATCCTAATATTAAATTCTCTATGGAAGTAGAACAATACAATAAAATTTCGTTTCTTGATGTTACCATAAATAAACATAGTACAGGCTTCTCAACACAAGTATACAGAAAACCAACTACTACCCAACTCGGTACTCATTTTTTCAGCAATATTCCACTTAGTTTTAAGCTGGCTAGTATTAAAAGTCGTATTTTTAGAGCCTATCACCTTTGTTCAAGTTGGTCTTTATTTGACTTAGAAATTCAGTATCTTAAGCGATTTTTCAACTATAATTTTTATTGTACTTTGACTTTTGAGACTTTAATTTCTAAATTTTTAAATAACCTATATTCACCTAAAATAATTCAGTCCACGGTTCCGAAACAGAAGGTTTATCTTAAGCTTCAATTTTTAGACCAACTAACTTTTCAACTTAATAAAGATGTCCACTCTATTTTGGACAGACACTTCCCTCAATGCGACTTTATAATCATTAATTCTAATTCTCTGCAATCCTTTTTTCGCCATAAAGATCACCTCCCCGTGCTTTTGAGATCCTTTGTTATTTATTTATATACATGTGCGACCTGCCAAAGTCGTTATGTGGGGCAGACTGCCCTACAGTTAAAACTTAGGATTTCGAAGCATTTGGGTTTTTCTTATCGAACTTCTCGCCCTCTTTCCACTCCTGAATCCTCTGCTATTCGGCATCATTCACAGACCCATGACCACCCGTGCCCCAAGGACTCCTTTGCGATTTTGTCGTCTGCTTCTAATTCACTTGATCTTAAAATTTTAGAATCCCTTTTTATCAAGAAATTAAATCCAGAACTAAACGATAGCCTTTCCTCGATAAAATTACATACTTCCTAACCAACCAACACCTTTTTAACGCAACTAACGCACTAACTTAAGTTGTTTTTTCCTTTCTCTCCACTTATTTGTAACTTTTACCATCTAGGTCAGTCCTTTATAAATTTTTTAAAAATTTTAAACTTAACATTTTTAAACTTTTTAATTTTTGAAATTTTAGTTTTGTTTTATTTTTACTTTTATTTTGTTTTATAATCCAGATAGTTTTTCTTAGTAACTTTTTAATTTTTTTGTGTTAGATTTTATTATTGTACAGTTTGACATTTGTATTTACTTTAGTTTTATGATTATTTTTTTAGATGCTTCTATTTAGTCACTGAAGATGGCCCCTGAGTGGACCGAAACGTTTGGCCAATAAATGTTGAGAGTCGTATCTCTTGTTTTCTTTATATATTGTCTTATACTCTTAGCCATATTCGGCCAATAGTATACCTGCGAGATTTCTTGGTAGGTCCTGGACTCAGCTATATGCCCTTTGGTCGTGGAGTTCTGGAATTGCATTAAGGCTTTCTTCTGCAATTCAAGACCGGGAGGTAAATTTAGGTGGATTCCTTTTTTTGCAAGATTCGGGTTGAATAAATAAGTCCTTCGACCTTGAATTTTTCGCTTTCCTTTCCGCTCAGAATTTCTTAGCATCTTTGATCTCGTTTCTGCGCCTCACGAATTTCATCTAAAGATATTTCGGGAATCGCTTCATCCTGTAAAATTTTCTCAACCAGTGTACCCCGGTAGGGCACATTTCCTACTTCCAGATTTTGTCGTTGGCTCCTCGTAATTGCGTTTACTGGGTAACTCCCGACTTCAGATTCTGATTCTTCTTCATCTGGCATACATCTGCTCATTAAGTCAGCGATGAAATTCTTTCCTCCTTTGACATACTCAACCGTAAGATCAAATTCCAAAAGTTTGATAAACAATTTAGTTAATCTTTTTGAGGATTGAGTTATGATTAAGCTTATTAAATACTTCTTTTGCGTGTCATTGAATCCTTTACTGAAATATTCCAAGGGGACTAACTCACCGTCTTCGTGTATAAATAAAACGGAGCATCCGGATTTGGATGTCAAGAGGGTTTCCACGGTAATTGCTTCTTTTATTTTCGCCAAAGCGTATTCACGTTCTTCCGTCCATCCGAAGGTTACATTTTTTCGAGTCAAAGCATGAATGAGGGCCAGAAGTTCGGCTGCATTGCATATGTAACACCGATAATAATTTATTAATCCCAACAAGGACTGAACCTCTTTTACAGTTCTTGGGGGTCTCAGTTTCCTTATGGCGATGTCATAACCTAAGAACATTACCTTTGTTTGAAAGAATTGGGATTTGATCAGCTTAAATTTTAAGTTGTTTTCCCTCACTCTTTCTAAGATTGATCTAATGTTTCTTTCGTGTTCTTTTCTTGTTTTCCCCACGATCAGTATGTCATCTATGAACACATACTTGTTTCCCAATTAGGTCATGAAGTAAATTACTCATGATGCAGCTAAAAACGTTTGGAGCCATCTTCAAACCGAATAGCAAACTTTGTACACAAAACTCGTGTTATTTTAAGAAAACGCGGTCAGATCTTGTGACTTTTTGTCCAAGGGTATTTGATGGTAGCCTTGGGCTAAATCAATGGTCGTGAACCATTGATTCCCTCCTAAACTTCGAAATATAGTCACCATATCTGGTAATTTAAATGTAGAGGTTTTTAGGACTTTATTTAAATGACGATAATCGACGACTAATCGATTCTTATCCTTTTGTTTTACTAATAAAATGGGGCTATTAAAGTCGCTATTTCGCCGCTCGATCATCCCGCGATGCTCAAATTCAGTGACTTGCCGTGTCACTTCTTCGTGATATTTGAAAGGTAATCTATATCGGAGAGTGTACACTGGTCCGTGCTTGGGCTCGAGTTCGAGGGAAAGCTCGTAATTTTGTAACAATCCTAACTCATCCCCATCAACAAAGACTAAGTCTATATAGTCCAAAAGAATTGACTCTAATTGACCCTTTTCCTCTGGGCTTAATTTAGTGTTTGGCACAAACTCTCTTATTTCCCTTATCTTCTGTTCTAAAGACTTCGGTGGTCGCCTAAAATCACTCATCATTTTTCGGTCATAGATTTCCTCCGAGATCTCATCCATGAACATTTCGCGCTCATGATTCATTACTCGATTTATCACTTCCTCATCTATTTCGTGCTCAACTTCGGCATTATACGAGCATTCTCCTGGAGGGTTACATATTTGTTTCTTGTTGCAATCGTAATATCATAAAACTGCGCCAAACACCTTTAACTTCTCGTTTGTTACTTTAACTGGGTCATTAGCGGACTTATTCTGTATTACATACAACTAATATGTGCCCGTCTTCATTCACACAGGCTAATTGGGGTTCAATGTGTAAATTCGGTGGAAGTTTTTCCGCCTCCACTATCAATGTGAATTTCTCTTTTAGCGGAACATGCGGCTGTAATTTTAAAAAGGCTCTCGCCAAAGGGGCTATTGAAGTGGACCCTTTTCCCAAAGTGAAGGGGATTTTACTACCGCCTTTTTTTTCAGAATTTCGATTTCCCTGTTCTATAGGTTTAATTATTTTAGTTACTACAGGGATTTACCTTTGGTTTATATATATCTCAAAACCTGTGTCTTCACCTTCGATCTTTATAAAATTATCCCTATGAAAACAGCTCCTATAATTAGACTCAATCCCTCGGGCAAGTCCTTAACGATCAGAGCGTTTAATTCATATACATTTTGTGCGATCTTCACCTTTGTCTTTATTTGTTTTATTTGTCCCGTGGTAGTTAGTATTTCGTCATTTACAGCCTTACAACTTCGACTGGTATTTTTCAGGTGTCGTAGTCCGACAATGTCAATTAATTTTTCCTTGAAGAGAAAAATATCAGCCCCGCTGTCTAACAATCCAAGAGAAATAACTTCACCCAAGGTCACTTGTATCACAGGATACTGGAAAACCCGCATGGTATACGCAGGACCATCTAAGTTTTGCCTCTCACGTTCCGTATCTCCTATAGCATTTATTCTAATCAAAGGAAACATTCATGCTATCGTCATTCCATTTTCGCACTCATATTAGGATTCTACTTTTTTAACCTTTTTCTCATTCGTTTCAGCTACGTCTTGCGTTACTAATCTATTTACGTCAATTCTTATAAGTTCGTCATTCAAATCTTCCTTCCTTAATTCTTGTATCTTTCGGTCAATATTCATACGTCCGCTCACACGATTTAGACTATTTCCGTTCCCATAGTGAGAGCACGAGTCATACTTTGTTACTATTTTTCCCATAATTAAGTCCCACGAACACATATCATATGCCCCGTTCACACGATCGCTTTCCGCCGGGGAATCAGTCTCTTTCATTTCTTTCATATTATCCGCATTTAATTCATACATTTCTTTTATATTCTTCGTATTTAATTCATACATTTCATACATTTCAATCATGCATTTAGCAAATATTTCTTCCGAACCTGTTTCACTTAATGGAGGTCTCGACTCGCTGCCACGGTCACTCACCTTCCTTTCTTCGCAAGCGTTGTTTTGTTTGAGAGAGGCAGACTCCAATTTCAAGGTCGTGCCATCTTCCAGACTAACTCTGCTCTCTCTCGCTTCGCGGTCACTTTCCCTTTCACTCGTCTCGCTCATTCCTTTCTCGCATTCGTTAGCACTGCGAGAAATATTCACATTCTGAACTGCCTCTTTCGCTTCCTCACTCATACCTCTTTTATTTTGGTTCTTTATTCTTTCTTCTCTCGTTTCCGGTGATATTTGTCTCAGTTGGAGTTTTTTGAAGTCTTGTTCTGCTCTTTCTCATTCTAGAACGATACCCGGCGGGAAGATTTACCTCGCGTAGGTGAACTGTCGGCCCTTCGCGGCAGCGGTGAGTCACTTCGTCGTTTTTCCAGTTTTTTACCGAATTTCTTCCTCTGTCTGACTCTCGCCTGTCATCTTCGCGTTGATATGGGGACGGACTTCGGTCCCTCATCTTGGTTTTCGTATCTTCTACTGGCTCTCTCGTGGGTAGAGTAGTTCCTTTCCTTCCTCTCATAAGGAGAGTGATTTCTTTCTCTCCTCTCATACGGAAAGTAGTTCCTCTCTCTTCTGTATTCATAAGGCGAAGGTGATCTAAATCTACCTTCATACCGGTAGTCATTCCTCGCGTTAAACCTCCTTTTCTATCCTGTCCCCTTCATCAAATCTGCGTCTGTCTTGTCGCTCGTATGGCGAAAAATCTCTTCCTCTTCGATACTCGTAAGGTGAGGAATATCTGTCATTCATCCTGTCATAATTATCTCTTTTCCGACCTCTGTCGGACGACCAATCTCTGCGGCGATCTTCTCGTCGTAACCCTCTCCTCGGGCAGGAGATGCAGTTCCGTGGCTATCATGCTTGTCTCTCTCACTCGCTCGTTAATCATCTTTAGGCTTAATTTTTTCTATCTCTAACGCTTTCACTCGCTCAATCAAAGGGCAAGACCTAGTCTTATGCCCGTTTTGATCACATATGAAACATTTAATGTTATTTGTCGAATAGGTTGACGCTCCTACACTCACTTTCCCAGTCTCATTTTGAACCGTATTTGCTTATGGAATTTGTTGATTAGAGTGATCAAAGGGAGGCATGTTATAAGGGTACATCATTTGAGGATGCATCGGAGGGTACATATGAGGATACATTGGTGGGTAATGGTTGTATGGGAATTGGAAAGGCGTAGAGTGGTAGGATTGATTCGGGACTGGTAAGGATCCCGCAGGAGCATCGGTAACAGTATCCTGAGAGGTCTGAGTTATTTTCAGAGGTTATTCACAGATGGGGAGCTACTGGTTCTGAGACAATACGATCATCACACCTAATTCTCTTAATTTTTTTATTTACATGTTCGTCCCTATTTCCGTACTTCTGCCAAAGTTTCCGCGGTATTGAATTTAGGATTACTTTGTTTATAATAAAGGGAATGTCAATAAGTGCCGCTTCGTCGCCCGCATCATCTTTTAACCACTCGGCTTCGCGCTTCATTCTAGACAAACGAAGTGAATGACTCATCCTGTCTTCTACATTTTCTCTCTAAGCACATTAATCTATTTGTTATTTCGTCCCTCCTGTTTTGTTCGTAAAGGTCCGCGCACGCATCTAAAAACTGTTGCCATGTTTTAACATTTTCTCCAAAACCTACGAATACTTCTCTGGCAGGGAGAATTGAACATCTTATCGCTAATTCTATGCGCATTCGATCGCTATTTGCCCCTCCTTCAGGGATTAATCGGGCTATTTCAAAGCTAAAAACCGGGAAGGATACATAATTTTTTATTCCGCCTGAGCTGCCGAGATTAAATATTCGGCGTAGGAACCGCAGAATATGGGACATATTTCTGCAGCCTGTCTGGGTTTTTAACTTCCTCAGTGGAAAAAGTATATTTTAGTCTCCGGGAAGAGGATGCTAAAGACTTAGAACTAGGTTGTCTTAGGGGTAATGAAGGAAGAGGAGAAGGTTGGGGAGTGGGAGTCCTGGCCCCAGCTCCCCTATCCTGGCTAAATTCTCTAGTATCTTGGCTGAACGGCATGTTATCTAAAGATATAAGCCAAAATTCTATTGAATCACTCTCTAAAGTTTCATAACAAAGGTTTTGGTTCCGAATCAGCTTCAGACTCGAGACGTGGTGAACAGGTCGGGAAGAATGGAATTCGACTTACGTCAAAATCGGGAGGAAAAAGTGAACTCTCGAAGGGGTTACTTTTTGGGAGCTGCCTGCTAGAGGAGAACTATTTTCTCGTCCTCCAAAACCATTCGTAATACAAACAGGGTCGCTTACCTTACTGTCTCTTTCGATGGGAAGGCGCACTTCTCCTGTTGCTTGGAGATCGTTAGGAGACTTCGAAGTCAGCTGGGCCTGAGCAGCAGTCCTCATAGCGGTTCTCGATCGGGTGATCCAGGTGTTTTCCTCCGTCGAAGTTCGTCTGGAGCGGGTGGCTCGCATATATTCGATTCAGCCGTTAGTAGTGCCTGTGTCTAGAAATGGATCAAAAAAGAGATGATCCCACTTCTGACACCACTTGTAATACCCTTCTCTCACCGATTTCGGCGCGGTCAGGATGGTACGCGAGAGGGGTATTACTTTCAGCACGCCTAGTGGTGGAAATAATTCGATATTCGTATTCCCACAATCGGGGAGTACTGAGTGGGTTGTTTTTCTATACCTTAGATCCCAATAAATAAAATTCGGAAGTTATAATAAAATCGACGCTTGGTATAGGTTTTTAATTTGAATTTTGACAATACAATTTGATGAGTTACAGTAAATCAATTATTTCTCAGAAATGTGAATCAAAAATGTTCTAGAGTAAATCAGGTAAGCCTTAAACGTAAAAATAATCAAGTTACAAAGGTAAATATTGCCTGAGCCTACCGCTTCATTCTATCTGCAGTTAAGACTCCCTTGGCCCAAGTTTCCGATAACCCTACACTCAAAACGTTTAGTCTTTAACGAGCAAAAGCCTTCCGGTTCCACTCGGAGAATTGATCTCGACGCAACCCAGCCTTTCTCTACTAGTGACGATACCCGGTTTCAAGTTCTGGCGTCAAGTACTCGGATTCTTCCTTTTGTACGGCAGAATCCTACTTTCTCTTACGACAGAAGTCCAGCTCGAAGCGTGAGAAGCATCCATAATGAGGATCTCAAGGCTAAAGAGAGCGGGCGTGGTCAGCCAGTAGGACGCCCGGTAGCCCGAAGCTTCTCAACGGAACCTCGAGCTTGCCATAAAAGCGAGATAAATGGGCGACAGTCGGCCGCCAATCCTTATTAGGAGTGTCTAGGTCTGAGCGTGGAATCTCAGCTTCGTCGGATCATTGAATCTGTGGAAGAGAAAGTTCTCCGGGTTCGTGAAGAAGTTTGGGCAGAGAAGGTCTTTGTGTTCACTTATAATATCTGCTCGTGTATAACATATATATATATATACGAGAGAGAGAGAGAGAGAGAGGGATAGTGCCCAAAAATGGATAGAGATTCCCTCAATCTTTTTAAATTGAATAATAATAATAATAATAATAATAATAATAATAATAATAATAACTCTCTCACGAGTCCAGCCACAAGAAAATGTAAATATATAATTTAAATAATTTTTCTTATATATACTGTATGTAAAAGCATATACAAAGGTTTTGATATGATTTATAAATATATATATATATATTTTTTTTTAACTGAAAACAACACGTCGCTTGTGTAGAAGAGCGCGTTCCGCACAAGATGAGAAGGTATATATACAGGGCGTCCCAAAAAAATGTATATACACTTTAAATAATTATAAAGGCAGTGTTTATTAAAATACATTTCATTTTCAAAATGTAATAGAATCTACAGACATTATTTAATTGTTTTGTCAACGCCTGTTTTCAAACTGACGTCCGTTCTGGTCCAGGCACTGCTGATAACGCGAAGCAATGGAATCGCAAACATCACGAAACATTTCGTTTGGTATTTGTGTGCATTCTCGTTCAATGGCTGCTCTCAATTCAGCGACTGTTGCAGGTTTTATAGCGTAGACTTTGTCTTTTAAGTATCCCCATAAAAAAAGTCTAGTGGTGTGAGGTCTGGTGAACGCGGAGGGTATTCTACGAAACCCCTTCGTCCAATCCACATCCACATCGTGCCAAGTACCACTCGCAATACTCCACTCTTCGGTCCGGATCATCTTCATTAATAGCATGGACTAATCTTGGAATGTAACTTTTCCATTGACAGCGCTTCAAAATGCGTTGGATAGACGATTCTGAGATTCCTACCTCACGACTCGCTTGCCGCACAGATTTTCTTGGACTTTGGTGATACGTTTCCAGTACTCTTTCTTGCTTTGTGGGGCTTGTCGATGTCCGTGGTCTTCCGGAACGCTTCTTGTGGATATTCTGAACAGTTCCATCGGCTTCAAACTTATCTCTAATTCGAGTGATGGTAAGTCGCGTTGGTGGATCTGTTTGAAACTCCCTCCTAAACTGTCTTTGCACTTCAACTGCGTTTTCACACTTCCAGTAGCATTTTAGAATGAATTTCCTTTGTTCAAAGCTTAGTCTGACTGCCATTATTAATTCTAATGGGTTTAACTTGGAAAGAAAGAAACATCAATTGAGCTATCAGCTGTTAAAGTGTGTATACATTTTTTTGGGACGCCCTGTATATATATATATTTATTTATAAGGGTGTCACTTTTGGCCTTTTTTTGAAAAGTTATGGTGCTTACCTCTTATTTTGTGACAAATTGACGAAAAACCATGAATAAACGAAAAAAAAAAAAGACAATCGGTTAAAATTTAGGGACCCCGCCCCCCCATTTGAAAAATAAGTCCCCTATTCACACCAAAAATGGTGATTTTTGGAGATATTTTTGGTCATAGTTTCCTTACTAATCATCATATTTCAAAACGTTTGCTACCAAAATTTAGAGAATAACGGTATCCTCTTATTGTGAACATTTTAAAACTATTTTAATTGTATACGGTGCTGATATTTGAGTGGATCTTATGAAATTTTTCCCTCTGTTTTCATTTCTATAACATTTATTTACAGTATTTCCAGGTTTTACCTACAAAAAGTATGCAAATATAACCAAATGTATGATAAATTTGCTTTTTTTTTCAGAATTCTATTATAGATTTGCTTAATTTCATAGTTTATTAAAATTAGTCAATAGTCATGGCTAACAGTAGGCCAATATTAAGAACAGACTTAAGAAAATATGATTCTTTAATGGGAAAGTTAGTGGAAGACATATGCGCAAGAGAAGGAAGCATGCTTCCAACGAATAGTGAAGTTCTCAATCACTTTTTCTTCTTGAGAAGGGATCAAATGAAAAGCGACAATGTGTCAAAGGAAAAAAATATTTTGAGAGTATTAGATAAGGTAGAAGAGGTGTGGATTACGGCTGGCATACCATCAAAATCTGTTAGAAAGCAGAAAGGACCCAAAAAATGTTGTGGGATTTGATAAAAGAGCATGGGAAGTTGAGTAAAAATATAAAGAAGAAATGTTATGAAACCCAAAAAACATCTCTTCTGTCTCGTTTAGATAACTTATTTGATATATCAACTGAAAATGTATGTAATGAGGTCCAAAATGATACATTGAGAACTATACAACAGAAGAATGAGGATCTTCGCTTTTTGGAAGATCAGCGAAGTGCTAAAATATATTCTCTGGTTCCGATCGATAAAGCTTATGTAGCCAACTGATCAAAAAGACTGCTAGAATAGAAGGTGAAGGACGAAGAAAATTGAAAGAAAAAGAGCGAAAGGCATTAGAAGAAGAGACACACAAACTTGAATCATCTGAAGGCGAGTTAGTGGACTCGTGTAATGGTGAAGATGATTTTACTCCGAGCCCAGGCCCATCAAAACGTCCTAAGTTACTACAGTCAACATTAATATCTAATACAGCTGATGGTTTAGGACTATCATTCGGACAACGCTCGACATTTGCATCTGTGGTAGCAGCTGAATGTGGGCTAGATTTAAAAGAGATATCATTATCGAAAAGTACTTCTGCACGAGCTGCGAAGAAGTCGAGGAAAGCTACTGCTGACACTATTAAAGAGTCGTTCAACCCACCTCAATATTGTGTAGTCCGCTGGGACAGCAAAATGTTACTGAATGTTTCAGGAGGAAAGCAGGATCGATTGGCAATACTTATATCGGGAGAGAATGTTGAGAAACTTCTCTCGATACCCGATATCGGTGTCTCAACTGGATCGACACAAGCTTGTACTGTTTTTAGCACAATCCAAGAATGGAAATTACAGGATAAGGTTTATGGAATGGTATTCGATACTACTTCATCCAATACTGGCTGGATAAAAGGGGCTTGCAAAGTACTGGAACACCTCTTTGGAAAAAAATTATTATGGCTCGTTTGTCGCCACCATATGGCAGAACGAGTTTTGTCAGCAGTGTATCTAAAGGTATTTGGAAAATCTCCTGCACCCGAAAACGAATCTTTCAAGACCTTCAGAGATGTTATATGGGAGAAGCTAGATAAAGCAACCCTTCAAACAGCTATCTATCAATGACAGACATCTCAAGAACCTGAAAAAATGCGTCATAGATTTTATGACAGATTTGCTCAAAGATAACCAGAGCCTTCCCAGGGATGATTACAAAGAGGTAGCTGAAACTGAAACAACTATGCTCTTTTTAGGAGAAATTCCTGCCAGAGGAATACACTGGATCAAGCCAGGCGCTCTCCATCACGCCAGATGGATGGCTGTCATATTGTATACGAATAAGATGTTAGCATTTTCAGACCAAGCTGGATATGATAATGTTACAATAAAAAAGCTGAAAAGAGTATGCTTGTTTACATCGCTGAAATACTCCAACTACTGGCTATCAGTCACCAACCCACTTGAGCTCCTGAAAATGACCTCCTCCTATACAACGAATTAGTTCAGTACAAAAAGGTTGACATGGAAGTAGCGGAAGCTGCCCTCAACACTCTAAAAGGTCATTACTGGTACCTATCTGAAGATGTAGGTAGCGGTGTCCGACAGAGTTCAGTGTTAGGCCCATTGCTATTCGTAATTTACATTAACGACATAGACGTAGGATTGACTAGTAACGTGTCAAAATTCGCGGACGATACTAAAATAGGCGGTAAGGTTGTTAACGAGGACGATAGAAATACGATCCAAGACGATGTAGATAGGATTATGGAGTGGACAGATAAGTGGCAGATGCAATTTAACGTAGACAAATGTAAAGTTTTGCATATAGGTTCTCGCAACAATAATTACGCGTACACGATGGATGATATGGAGTTAGCGAGCGTTGACGAGGAAGTAGATTTAGGCGTACGCGTATCTAAAGATTTAAAGGTTAGGAACCAGTGCCTGGAGTCTTGCGCAAAAGCTAATAGGATGTTAGGCTTCATAGCGCGTAATTTCGAATTTAAATCGAAGGATATTATATTGCCCCTTTACAAGTCCCTAGTCAGGCCTCATTTAGAATATGCCGTTCAGTTTTGGTGCCCGTACTTGCGTGAGGATATTGATAGGTTAGAAAGGGTTCAGCGTCGTGCCACGAAACTTATTCCGTCATTGCGCAATAAGCCTTATGAAGGTAGGATTAAAGAGTTAGACCTGTATTCACTCGAAACTAGGAGATTAAGGGGGGAGCTTATTGAAGTTTTCAAAATCGTTAATAACATCGATAACGTAAATTTTGATAAATTGTTCACTTTCGATAATAATAATACTCGCAATAACGGATTTAAGTTGCGTGGCAGACGTTTCATTACTAATATCACTAAAAACTTCTTTACGTTTAAAGTAATCGATAAATGGAATAATCTTCCCGCGTCAGTCGTTCATTCTACCAGCGTTAATATGTTTAAGAACCGTCTTGACAGACATTTTAAAGGTATTAACGTTGTTTAAAATTAAAAAAGAAAGTTAACAACAGGAGCTCTGGTGGTGATGCTCGAGGATGAGTCTGTTGACGATGAATGCCAGCTTGTGACATGCCAGCGTGTGATGCCAGCAATAAAAAAAAAAATAAAAAATTAGACCAACACGAACGTAGATGTAGCTCGTAGCGTAAACTAACCC
This sequence comes from Bathynomus jamesi, assembly GCA_023014485.1. Lineage (NCBI taxonomy): Eukaryota > Metazoa > Arthropoda > Malacostraca > Isopoda > Cirolanidae > Bathynomus > Bathynomus jamesi. Next base: position 108,035 of record JAJOZX010004025.1, on the reverse strand, counting down.
ACTTTTTGTTTAACTTTACCTACTTTTTTTTTTCTTATCTCCTTAATTTGCATGTTTCTAACTCTTTCCTTGCATGTTTGTAGTTTGCATGGTATGACAGTGAGTTAAGACTGTGTTTGCATGGTTTGTAAGCGTTCTTATTTTACTTCTTTTCATCTTTCACCCCTCTCCTATTTTCTCCGACTATTTTTCTGACTTGTCGGCAGTGGCCGGCGGATGATGATGGTGAGACTTTTTTCCTCTTTTTCTGAATGAATGTTAACCCACGAGTGATAGGTGTTGCTCCTTACTTAACCCCTTATTCTCTTCTTTTCTCTTAACCCCCTACTCTTTCCTTTCTCTCGGGCTAACCTTAGAGTGGATCTTAAGGTCTTTGTTAGCCTTAGCTTCTGTAGATCTGTAGAACTTATAACCCTTTCTCTCTTTGGAGATTTACCTCATAGTGAAAAGGACAAGGTGGGCAAAAAACTTTCCTCTTTCAATCAACCACCAGAATTCAAACGGGGTAAGCCGATATTTCCCATCCTAAAAGAACGAATTAAAATTCAGCAATTATTGGTCCAAACTCATGGTTTGTATTCAAAGTCCTTGGTTCAACGAGAGATTGGATAAGGACTCCAGCTGTAACGTGGGACAGCAACAATGATTTTCAACGGATGAAGAGAATACTTTCTTCAACTAAGGCTGTTAATGACACTGCAGAAAGGGGTATCAAACTTTTGCAGGATTTTCATGGCTCATGTAGGGATGAAGGTGAATTTCAGGTATTGCTTCAAGTTGTAGAGGAAAACAGGCGTTTTCCCAAAGTTTTCCAAACAAGGTCTCTTGAATTTGTAATTTCTTTCCATTTATAATTTCATTTCATTTACAATTTTTCATTATAATTTCAAGAATAGCACTTTGTTTCTATTTGATTAAAATTGTTTTGTGTTTGTATTTCATAATACAAAATAAAAAAAACGATGGGGCTTTGCATATTTTTTTACTTTAATAAAATTTAAGTCTACAGTTGTCATTTTTTTTTTTTGCAAAATTCACTAATTTTAATTTACTAAACATGTGCAAAGTTGTTCCCACTTTGAATCTCTAAACCAAAAAAGTGTTGCTCATTTAAGCCCATCTGCTTTTTTGATTTATATTTTCAAAGCCCATCGCCGCAGAGCTGCATTGGGATGATGCTCTATGGATGGCGGTGACATCCAAAGTATATAAGATAATATTTTATTGCAGTTCAGATCTTCCAAAGATAAAAAACAGCAGCATTTTCCTCTTACAAAATGCAGCAAAATGACCAAAGAGGTATAAAAAATTTAATAAATTTAACTCAAAGGTTAACAAAAACTATTAAGAATGAAGCGCATTATTAATCTCTACATTTTGGTAGCAAAATTTTTGAAATACCATGATTAGTAAGGAAACTATGATAAAAAATACCTCAAAAATCACCATTTTTTTGTGTGAATAGGGGGCTTATTTTTAAAATGGGGGGCGGGGACCCTAAATATTACCCGATTGTCTTTTTTTTGTTTATTCATGGTTTTTAGTCAATTTGTCACAATATAAGAGGTAAGCACCATAACTTTTCAAAAAAAGTACAAAAGTGACACCCTAATATACAGGGTGTACATAAAGACAGGATCTATTTTTGTGAAGCACTTGGAAATTATATGAAATTCAATCATAAAATGATAAAGTGGTAACATTTATTAAATAATTAAGAGTAGGATTCGACGTGACGCCCATCAGTATCCCTGCACAGCTCAAATCGTTCCGCAGCATTTCTAAACACATTCTGGAGCATTTGCGGGGTTATGTTATCTGCAGCAGTTCGTATACGTGTACGTAAGTTTTCAAGACTCGTAATCTTCGTCTGATAGACGTGCGATTTGATAAAGCCCCATGCAAAGAAATCTAAAGGGGTTAAATCTGGTGATCTCGCTGGCCAATGTCTGTTGCTTCCGCGTCCGATCCAGCGATTTGGAAAACGTCCATTTAGATAATCCTGAACAATTTTGGCATAGTGACAAGGAGCACCATCATGTTGATAGACGACGGGGATAGGATTGTTAGTACCGTCGTCTATCAACATGATGGTGCTCCTTGTCACTATGCCAAAATTGTTCAGGATTATCTAAATGGACGTTTTCCAAATCGCTGGATCGGACGCGGAAGCAACAGACATTGGCCAGCGAGATCACCAGATTTAACCCCTTTAGATTTCTTTGCATGGGGCTTTATCAAATCGCACGTCTATCAGACGAAGATTACGAGTCTTGAAAACTTACGTATACGTATACGAACTGCTGCAGATAACATAACCCCGCAAATGCTCCAGAATGTGTTTAGAAATGCTGCGGAACGATTTGAGCTGTGCAGGGATACTGATGGGCGTCACGTCGAATCCTACTCTTAATTATTTAATAAATGTTACCACTTTATCATTTTATGATTGAATTCCATATAATTTCCAAGTGCTTCACAAAAATAGATCCTGACTTTATGTACACCCTGTATATGGACCAAAATTTTTTTTTTTCAAATATCGAATTGGAAAAGTCGAACTGCAAAAGTTGTCAACGGGAGTAGTGTGGGCGCAAAAGGAGAAAGTGCAGTGTAATTGCAAATGTTGATCAATGTTGCAGAAAGTTATGCAACAAGGGGGAATGTTGCAAGAGGTTGTGCAACAAATGGAGATTGTTGCAAGAGGTTATGCGACAAGGGGTTATGCAACTTGGGAGCGGAGTTATCCCCCAAGTTGCAATGAACTCCCGCTGGGGGAGACCTCTTTGGGAGAGAAGTTGGGACGGCCTCACCCCCAAAAGGGGTATACCTAACCTAAGAGAGAGAGAAAAGAGAGAGGAAGACAGGAGTGTTCGCTTGGCAGGACCCAAGCGAATATTAAGACTTCATCCAAGCGGCGCTGTCATATAAGTTCCTAATCAGCCAGTTGGCTTAACTGACTGAGTTGCCAGATTTCGCTATTTGTTTAATTAAAGCATATATTCAGGCTTAATCCGCCAGTTGGCTTAACGAGCCAGTTGACTTAGAAGGCATAAATGACTTGTTCATGTGTACATTATTAGGGTTAGGTTGACAGATTGCGCTATTTATTTAATTAAAGCATATATTCCGGCTTACCAGCCAGTTGACGTAGAATACCTAGAAGGTAGATGTGTATATATATATTACCTTTCCAACTGCCAGATTGCGCTATTCAGATATTTTGACAGTTGGCTTAGAAATCCGTCAGCCGTTTTAGAAGGCAGACATTTGGTATAATTAAATAATAATGTCGTTTACAGCCAAAAGAATTAAATAATACACCATTACATCATTCTGTTTATTTAGACGAATTATTAGATTGAATTTCACGAGAAATATAGAAAATAAATATACAATCAAACGATGGAATATATATAATCAAAATAAAAAATAATAATAGCATAAGAAATACGAACGAGGAATATATGTATATATATATATATATACATATACATATATATATATACACATGTGTATATATATATAATCCAAAATATACACAACAATGTAATATAACCAACAATATATTATTACAGGAAAAAAAAATATATATATATATATATATATATATATATATATATATATATATACAGAGTTATATTAAATAATTAAATATATTGAAAATAATAATATTGAAAATAAAAAAATAATCTACCAAACGAAGGAGTATAATAAGCAACATATTGGTAGAAGAAATATATATATATATATACACACACACACAACTATATTAAATAATTAAATATATTGAAAATACTTTATGTTGTACAGCGCAAAACACTAAACTCACAGGTGATCGAGTCCACAGTCACATCATTATTGCTTTGCACTGCACGGTAAATACGGCCAAGCATTATTTCGCCGATCAAGGTGTGTGGGCGCCTATACTCGATATAAATGGCCTTCATATCGTTCAATACTATTTTTGTGCCCACTTTACATTCGGTTGGCAAGTTATCTTTAAACACGGCTAGAATACAATCAAAAGCACGCAAAAAGAGGTCATCGTTAGCCACAACATCATTATTAAATTCAAGTTTATAAGAAAATAAAGGATCAAATGTAGAATTCGGACCCCAGCCTTCTTTAGTTAGCTTTATAAGGCTAACTAACGAAAATATCATGACCTAACCTAACCAATCGTCAAGGGCGTACAGTTAACCTAACGATTGGTTAGGTTAGGTCGTGATATTTTCGTTAGTTAGCCTTATAAAGCTAACTAAAGAAGGCTGGGGTCCGAATTCTACATTTGATCCAAAATAAAAACCCACTGTATCCACCCGAGGAGGATGCCAGTGGGCATCGAAACTGTTGTGGAAATAAACTCTGTCTATTAGAGTGGGTTTTTATTTTCATATTTTGACCTTCACGTAGAAAAAAGTGAAGTTTTTTGCATCAAGTTTATAAACACTCCTTTCCAATCGAAGGTTTTTTCTTACCGTCCCGAGCTTTTGAATCGTGAACTCTTTTTCACTCTGCATAGCTTGGTCCATAATTTGTAACAATGAAGAAAAATTATTGAATAAAGAGCCAATGAAGGAGTTTTCTCTGCAATGTAGGCGGCAGACACGATTTGCTAATGTCAGCCATCGAGAATGGTTCAGTGGTCCGGGTTTTGTATTTTCCAAATCTTTTGGGATATTCCCACATCTTATAGCCACAATAATCTTGTACAAATACTGTTGATCTTGGCTAAGATCATCGATAACCTCTTCTGATATGTGTGTTAAATCAATGTCTTCTCTAATTGGTTTGAAATTGACTGCGGGCATTTTTCACATTCTTTCATTGCTACTCCGATTTTTCCAGTGAAACATGTTGGACCTTTTGTTTTACCATCAAAATGTTGAAATAAGTGTCGAAGGGGAAGTTAATTTGTATGCAGCATACAAATGCTCCGTTGTAACGGTTTCTTTAGTTTTTCTTCTATGAGGTGGATGATCCCACCCTTGGCACCTGTGTTGGTATTCCCACATCTTATAGCCACAATAATCTTGTACAAATACTGTTGATCTTGGCTAAGATCATCGATAACCTCTTCTGATATGTGTGTTAAATCAATGTCTTCTCTAATTGGTTTGAAATTGACTGCGGGCATTTTTCACATTCTTTCATTGCTACTCCGATTTTTCCAGTGAAACATGTTGGACCTTTTGTTTTACCATCAAAATGTTGAAATAAGTGTCGAAGGGGAAGTTCATTTGTATGCAGCATACAAATGCTCCGTTGTAACGGTTTCTTTAGTTTTTCTTCTATGAGGTGGATGATCCCACCCTTGGCACCTGTGTTGGTATTTGTACTGTCACATCCTATGAGACGAATGCTCTCATTAATAGCTGACTCTTGAAAGAAGGAGAACAAACTATCAGCTATATCTTGAGTTTTACCAGAAGAAGGAACTACATGGGTTAAATATTCATTTCCTGGCTCAGACACCAAAACAGTGTTCCTCTCTAATGGAGTCTCCATACCATTTGTTTCCTTTCTTCACCTTCACCAAAGTCTTGTCCTTTCTTCCGTCAAAAAATATAGCAGATATGACAGCAGGATTAGCTTTACTCACCATCACCAAACTTTTTCTCATTTTCTCTCTTTCCCGTCGGATTTTGTTCTTGTCAATCAAAAACGTACTATCTTCTTTAGTGATTGCTCCATAATCAACTAAAGCAGCTGAAGCCAAAGCAGCTGCTGCTCGGTCTGAAATTCCAAATCTATCGGCTTCCATCGCTAGAGTAGGCAATGGAAGTCTCATTTAACCTTTATGGCAACTGACTCATAGTCTGATTCACTCGGATGTGGGTCTAATTCATATTGTGTGGAAGTACTATCTTCATCTGGAAAACACTATTTTGGTTAAAATATGAGAGGCCTTCATTTCTCTTCTTCTTTTAACCATTCCTTCTTCTGTCTGCAATTTCCTAGACTGCATTTTTTGAATTATTTTGTCATGATTTTATCAACGCCACCTATTTTCATTGTACGCATCGATCGCTGATCCTGTAAAAACAAAAGCTCTTCTTTTGGTACCTTCAGTTCTCTTCGACAGGTGCATCTTATCTGAACATCTTCGCAGCTCTCAGGACAGCCAAAGTTTTGATGGGAGATAAAAGGGCATTTACAGGCACTGATATCGAATAATTCTTCCAAGGTGTCATTAAAATTTTCTCTCATTTTGACAATACTTTTTGATCTACTAAGATCGTTTGCCTTGCCGATGAACCTCTTTAATTTGATATAAACTGATTTGTCAGCTGTTGCAGGAATTGAAGCTTTTCTCCAAATACAGAGTATATCTTCAGTAATTTTGCTGAAAATATCAGAGTTATGTGAAGTCACTGAAGTGGATTCTTTTAAAAGAACATGGTATTCGCCCACCTGTTTATTTGTTGGCAATGTTGTAAGAGGAAGCTCTTATGCGGTTCCAAATATGAAATGTGGTTTTGATTGACTCCTTGTAGCTCTAATGTTTGAAGCAGAAGCCATATTTGTTACTAATTATCAGAAATTACCAATTCCAAATCCAACAAAAATCTGAAAAATAAAAAATTCATTAAACATCTGAAACATTTATATGAGGTAGAAAATGTGAAATAAACAATTTTTGCTTCAGCAAACGTTTTTGTAAAAAGAATACTTTTCGAGTTATGAAACGTATAAAGACTGGCTGGCGGCCATTTTTTTTTTTAGGGGGGGGGAAATGTGGTACTTAGGATGAATTGAAAATTTTTTAATTCTCAAATTCTTTATCACCTTTTAATCCACCTTATTACCAGTGAAGCAGTAGTGTTTTCACCCCACCCTATTATATAGAGATACAGCTCTTCAGGGTGAACAGTGAAGGCGAGCTCTGCCCTGTTCCGCTCAAGTGATTTGTACCAAAGTTCGGGATATTTCAAAGAGTCTAAACCTTTTAAATAAGCATCCAGCTCTGACCATTCTCGCCTTGTTCATTCCTACATTCGATAAATCCGTCGAGCAGAGCGGTGTATGCGTATTCAAAACCGTGTCAAAATAAATCATATCCGTAACACGCGTGTCTAATATAGGCTTCAGCTTGCGGAATCCGACGATTTCGAACATTCTTCAGAGGATGAAACGGTTTCGCATAGGAACAGGAACGTTATTATCAGATGCATTCTTCCACATCAACCGTATATCAATGCATGGCTGATCGTTATTTATACACAACGTGCAAACAACGGCATATGAGGGGGCATCACTAATCTGTTTTCTTCTTGTACCTACAACTGCAGGTATTTTATAGCGGTCCTAACCCCACTTCTCAACTATCACGAAGACTATTCATCTCCTCAAGACTTAAATAAATTACATTACGTTTACCAAAGTTTGCTTGCCTCCAAGTCGTTGCCTTCAAGTCGGTTGAAGCTCTGAGATGACTATAAGCCACAGGTGGGCGGAACGGCTCGAAGGGCGGAGTGAGTCACGTCAATGAAACGTGTACGGGTTTGTTCGAACTCGTGTGTTTCGAAGGGGTGAGGTACACGGGTGGGGGGCTCGATGGGGGGAGCGAGTCACCATAAAATGTTGAAGCGTGTACTAGGTTGTTCGAATACTTGTGCCCCATTATACTGGGCAAAGAGAATTTCCCGCTACATGGAGCAATACCGGTTTTAATGTTTTATCGGAATGCTCAACAGACGTTCATTTCCACAAACTAAACAAATCTTATTCACATTCCGTTGCACTATTTGAGAGAAACATATGCCCATATTTTTCCTTTTTGTTTAACAAACGATACTCGTCTCTAAAATCTGTTAACAACTCGCACAGGCCATTAGCCACAACCTCACTACAAACCTCGTTATGATATATATTAATATAGTGGTAAAAATATTTAAGATTTTACATGATGGTAAGATTTACATTCTCAACCGTAGGGTACGAGTACTCGGTATAATGTAACATGAAATAATATCGCTTGTCACATCACTCATCAACAAGACTCATTATTCATAACCGTTGCTTATCTTTTGAACGTGTTGTTTCTTCTACTTCGCGGTATATGTGAACTTTTATAAATGTTAGGTCTACAACCTACTTCAATACATCGCTTGTACTACGAAATCCTACAATGCCCTCGCCAGAATATCCATAGAGTAATTGAACATCTTGTCCCATCGCACTGTTCAATGTGGCCTTAAAATTTTCAAAGGAGGGTGGAATAGGGAGTTTTTCAGTATTCACCACATCTTCGGACTTTGCCGAATACCACTTGATAAACGTTGAACACGCAATATTAAAGGTAGCCATTACTATTTTTCGTCTACGCGAGAAAATACACGTCTGAGCTCAAGGGTTTGCAGAGGCCAACTGAGCACGCAGGGATAGAGATATGCTCAGGTAGTGGCAGGAGTCATGTGACCGATCTTACAATGGGTGAAGCTTAGGAATGTACACACGCACGCAGGCAAAGGAGAAAATGAAACCTTAATTGAAGCAAATATACGTAATAAATAAACATATCGTTAATAATACACATATATAATTACAATCAAGGATTAAAGTATCCAAAGGGTACAGTATCATAGGTACCAGGTACCTGGTAAAGCTTCCTCTATGTGTTATGGCATACCTTCGTGCCCCTAAGTTCCTTCACACACCCCAGTTTCTGCGACCGAAAATTGTGGGTCCCTACAATCAGTTGGGGTGGCTGGTTGCCCTCATCTTCCAAGCACACTAGATCCTTCAACGAGTCAAAGTTAACGACTCGATGGTTCGCATGGTTAAGCGTGATACCTTTAGCCTTCACGATATACTTCATATCATCCCCTACCCTCACCCGTACCCCATAGGTTTTTGCCTTGTTGATACAAGTGTGTCTGCGTATGCACCATCTCCATACTCATCCTTAATCTCGTCAGTTAGCTCTCCGAGAATTCCCCAATAGCAGGCATGTATTCACCCTCCTTCGCTGTGAATATCACGCTATTTGTGTCAGTGTACAGCACCCTCCGCACAAGAGAATGCAGTAGTACCCAAAGTTTGATGCGGATGTAGGCCGTTGTGAAGCTGGCTACAGGTATGTTTGTAACACGTAAGGTATCTGTGGCCAGTTCGGTGATGTTGTACTTCATTATGTAAGTATTACCTACACTCACGATGTCCATAACGTCTTTATCGGAAGCGTTGGCATAATCCCACACTTCACTATAACTTTGTGCCAAATGAACGTTCCCTTTGCCAGTATACTGTGCAAATTTCCCCCAAAGACTGTTTAGACACAACTTTGCACTAAAGCGCTTGCCATGATTCTTAACAATTTTGGAACGGTCAAGCTGTATACCTTCATCGGCACAGTAACACTGAATATAACAGTTTTTCATCTTCGATATGAACCCCTCGCGGATATCCCGATGCTTCTACCTTATCCTTCAAAAACGCGTTTATATATTGCATGAAAAGGTTGGGTAGCTTCTGAAACCTCCACACCTCATATATCTTCAATATTCTGTACCCATGGCGAACGTCTAACTCCAGCTCAGGGCTTGTATATACACCTCTGATCTTAAGCTGGTTGGATGTATGGTTACAATCACCGTTGTTCTCCTCTGCGCACTTCACGCACAGGGGAAACATGGGCTTGTGATCTATAACGACGGGTATGATCGGCATCTATAAATCGAGGGGGGAGCATGTCTACGAAAGAGAGTCCAAAGTAGCGCTCATTCAAGTTAGCTGAAAACTCCTCGATGGTTGTTATGATGGGGCTATGGATTCTTCTTCATCATGTAGGGGTATAAAGAGCAGAAGTCGAAGTAATGGAGTTTCACGCCTTCCGTTGGCGGAAAGTATAGCTTGAACGGGTTTGTACGCCCTCCAAATAAGCTCTCACCGCATTTGAGGGGGTCCAGCACCAATGAACGAATGATGGCCCTTATTTCTTCACGGCTCTGGCCATCTGTTTCCATCCGTGCATCATACTCATGCTCCCACACGATTTTTTGAGTGAACTTGGGGCCCATAAGTTGATCGCGGTTAAAGGTCCTTGCGAGGCTGTCGGCGGGGCATCTTCCATGGAGATCCCCTGTGACGGCACACTCAGAGCGCGGGCATCCATGTTAAAGGAATACACAGTCTTCTTACCAGTGGTTGGATCCTCACTTAAGCCATCAACCTAAAAAACACGACCATTGACCTTAACTTGTACTTCACCCGTGTTGTAGGCATGTTTTATGTATACCCCGATCTGTTGCTCTAGGTGTATGAGCCAGTAAATAGCCTTGTGCCCATAACTGCGGGGGTTGTTTCTGTGAATGACTGCTAAGGTGTCTTTAGGCTTGAAGTTATTCTTGAACACTGTAAAACATAATGAGGCGATCGTGGTCGCGACTTGCAGCGGATCGCATTTGAAACGGGTTATGTACATTAGGGTGCATTAAACGCCCCATGATTTTCAAAACGTTGTTGGATTTTAATGTCTATTCCCTCAAATGTTACACTTGTTGGTAGAAGTATGTATGCAAACAATAAATCAAATCGGAGGTGGTTCTGGGTGGCCACCGGCCACTTTTATATATTTAGTAGTGATGCACCGAATATTCGGCAAATATTCGGTATTACTTATAATACTAATATACAAATATTCGGTATTACTATACTTACATTGATTGAAAGTTGAAAATGTATAAAACACAACGCCAATGTCACTACTCCAACTTTGCTCATTTCCGCAAATTTGGCCTCGCTTTGCGGTCACATTCAACCACTTGAAGAAGATTTTGGAAGTGGTCTTCTCCTCTTGCAGCTGAGACAAAATCAGTTCTGAGCTTTACTGCTCTCTCCGCAGGGTCATTCACAACATTTAACCCATCCACAATGGACTTGGCTGCCTTGAAGTGGTCATTGTTCTGCCAATTGTCAACATCCTCTGTTAGGAAGGTCATATCCAGGTGAAGAAGGTTCACTGTAAACCACGAGTCCTCGTTCACAAGATCAGCCAGGGTTGTCGCTTCTGTAATTTTTGGAAATGACGGTTTGCCATATCCAGAACCGTAGCGGTGTTTTGGAGTGCTTGGCATTTCATCTGGTTGTATGGCCAGTAACACATCTGCAAGGGCACGACGCTCCTTTTGAGGTACTGCATTGCTGAACAGTGCCAAAACAACCAGTTCTGGGGTTAAATACCACAAATGTCTATCAAAGTCTTTCACAGCGCTGACTGAAATGATTGAGTTGACAGCTTTATAGTTGAGCAGAGTCTTGTATAAGCACGAATCAAACCATGGGGCATTTGAAGCAGACTGACATATGAGCCACCAATCACAATAAATATAAACAACAAAAACAACAAACTCCTTCAGTTTTTCCTGTTGATGTTGTGTTGTTACAGTTCCTCGAGGTAGTACAGAAATTTGCTCTTCAAGTAGGCATATTTTGATGGAATAAAGAATCTTTGACATCCACCTTGCTTTATGCATGGCCCCAGGTCTGTGGAGTGTTCCTTGTTTTGTGACATCATCATCGAGGACTACCTGGCAGAGTTGTGCCATTTCCTTGTAGTCTTCCCTACAGTATGAAGCGCTTGTGCGGATTGTGCTTAAAACCTTGTTTTTGCATGATAAAAGCAGTTGTTGTGCATCGTCATTGTACATTGAAATGTCAATTTTGGTTAAACTTTCATCCTTTGCATGCGATATGCGTTCCCAATTCTTCTGGAATCTTTGGAACAAAGATGCTTCTGGAGACTTTGATGTCTCAATTTTGAGAGCGTCAAACACATGATCCAGGATTACCTCTCCAACATGATGGCGACATGCACACCACAGAAGAGCACGGTCCAGTTTTGATTGAATGGTAACACAGGCAGCTGTAACGTGTCCAGTGTTTGATGCTGTTGTGTCAAAACATAAGTTGACAACTGACTGTTTGCACTTCCATGAATGTAGAAACGTGTAAGTGTGCTCGGCAATGATGTCACCTGATGACATATCACTTCCACGAGGATATCTAGCCACTCCCAGTAGCTTTACATCAGTGGCATTCCCAACCAACACTGGCAATCTTTCTTCCTTGCCATTCTTGTTTGTGAGCGTATGCATCTGCTTGCCATCCCAGTGAAGTGTTGCAGCTGTTGGGGCGATCCAATTTTCTCGAATATCTTTGGCGATAGCACTTGTTATTGATCGTCGAGCCTTATCAGCAGTTGAATACGACTTGGCCACACGACGTGGATCACCTCCTGCCTCTTGAATTACAGCTTCGGTGAGCACAGCCTGTTGAACAGGAGTTATGTTTAGTCGAGTAGCAACAGACACGACTGAAGGCCTTTTCAGAATATCATGAGGAATAAAGGCAGACGTACCTGCATATGTTGATCTGTGGTGACTACGCTTCCTTTGAAGCTCTGGAATCGCCTCTTCTTCAGTTTCTCCCAAGCTATCTGCAGAGGCACTATCATCAGAGCATACAGAACTTTTCATCTCTTGTACACTGGATGATTCATGACGTTCTCGTCTTGAAGCTTCCGCTAAGATGCGTTTTTCTTTTCTACGATCTTTATCAGCTTTCTTCTTGTCAACACTACCAAATGAGGCTACTCTGTCAGATTTCATTGACTCTAAAAATGCTCTATCTTCCTCATTCTTAATGTTTGTCATTGCATCTTTTGTCCATACACCAAAGGTCTTATCAAGACGTTCATTCATGGATTGCAACTTAGCCAAAGTGTTTGGAGATTCTCTGCGAGAAACAGGTATTTGACGCAATTTGTTATTGTCATTAAGAAGGTCAAGTATTAGTTTGCAGCATTGATGGTCTGAAAGCATAGGAATATTTGCTTTAGTGTAGAATGTTTTCAGCTGGATAAGGACTATGCTGGCAGATTTCCATTTGAGTGGCTGTGTTTGTTTGCCTTCACATATTTCTTTCTGGATGTGCCACATCACGCATCGAAGAACCTGCCGGCAAGTTGGGAGGCGGATTCCTGTCAATGTACCATCTCCTTCTGTAAGAGCATTGCCAAGACCAAAAATGGCACTTGCTAATCTGGTCTTCTTAGCTTCCATTGTTACAGCTTCCATTGTTTCTGAAAGACAATAAAGGATATTATTAGACTATAAGTGAAGTTTCGTTTATGGTACATGTTTTATGTAAATCACTCCTTTAGGGTGCATCAAACGCCCTTAGGTTCTTGGATTTTAATGTCTATTCTCTCAAATGTTATGTAAATCACCCTTAGCAACTCTATATTAAAAGAAACAATGTAAGTAGTCAACTGGTTGGTAAATAAAAAAAATAGATATTTTTACATAGCGCGGCCCCCGAAAATTGCCGCGAAAATATAAAAGTGACCGGTGGCCACCCAGGACCACCTCCGATTTAATTAATTTTTGGCATACACACTTCTAGCAACAAGTGTAACATTTGAGAGAATAGACATTAAAATCCAAGAACCTAAGGGCGTTTGATGCACCCTAATGTACATCCTTCTAAAGGCCTGGAAACATACCCTAAGCACACGCACATCATTCACGTAATAACCTTCACATTCATCAGTTATATTGTATGGACTAGCTTCATTAAAGCTGTTGTAGTACCGGTCAAAATCTTCACGCTCACTATCACTCATGTTGGTGTCGTTAAAGTAATGTTTGGGTGGAGGTAGTCATACGTAATTTAAAGTTTCGTTAGTGAGGAATATGTAAGGGAAATGCCCTTTTGAAACTTCAGCGGATACGCCCATGACCTTGGGTAGCTTTTCTAATTTACAAGGTGTGAACAGCAGGGTGTCTTTAAACTGTACATTACCTCTTATCTGCATCTGTATTAGTTTGTTGCCTCTTTTTAAGGGATCACCTGTAAATATCGCAGACGACTCGTGTTCAAGCAACTCCTTATAAAGGAACTGCGTTAAATTTTGCCCCGTTATGGGCAAGAATATACACACCTATAGCGGCTCTTCAGAGGAGCATGGGAGGCCGGGCCTCCTCTATTTTATCACTATAAACAGTCTTCTTACCAGTGGTTGGATCCTCACTTAAGCCATCAACCTAAAAAACACGACCATTGACCTTAACTTGTACTTCACCCGTGTTGTAGGCATGTTTTATGTATACCCCGATCTGTTGCTCTAGGTGTATGAGCCAGTAAATAGCCTTGTGCCCATAACTGCGGGGGTTGTTTCTGTGAATGACTGCTAAGGTGTCTTTAGGCTTGAAGTTATTCTTGAACACTGTAAAACATAATGAGGCGATCGTGGTCGCGACTTGCAGCGGATCGCATTTGAAACGGGTTATGTACATCCTTCTAAAGGCCTGGAAACATACCCTAAGCACACGCACATCATTCACGTAATAACCTTCACATTCATCAGTTATATTGTATGGACTAGCTTCATTAAAGCTGTTGTAGTACCGGTCAAAATCTTCACGCTCACTATCACTCATGTTGGTGTCGTTAAAGTAATGTTTGGGTGGAGGTAGTCCTACGTAATTTAAAGTTTCGTTAGTGAGGAATATGTAAGGGAAATGCCCTTTTGAAACTTCAGCGGATACGCCCATGACCTTGGGTAGCTTTTCTAATTTACAAGGTGTGAACAGCAGGGTGTCTTTAAACTGTACATTACCTCTTATCTGCATCTGTATTAGTTTGTTGCCTCTTTTTAAGGGATCACCTGTAAATATCGCAGACGACTCGTGTTCAAGCAACTCCTTATAAAGGAACTGCGTTAAATTTTGCCCCGTTATGGGCAAGAATATACACACCTATAGCGGCTCTTCAGAGGAGCATGGGAGGCCGGGCCTCCTCTATTTTATCACTATAATCTATGAAAGAGGATTTTATTGATAGTATTAATTCCATACGATTGACATGCAGAAAGTAGGGCAGGTAACACTTTGTAGTCTTTTCTATTTATATAGCATATATTATAGACAATTTTGGGCGTCCCTACTCTCCCCGACCACTAGCCGCCACTGATACATAGTCAATGTTTTGAACTTGTCCGCTAATTTGACAATATAGGATACAAAGAGTTTTACAGGGCTGTCGTGTGCAGTCTTTTTAAAAACGTTTGTCCGTTTTCCACAGTTGTGACACTCGCCACACTCGATCTCCATGAACTTATCACAGATAGTCTGACTTACGAGTGGAATAACCTCTTTGGTTTCAGCGTTCGTGTAAGTTTCTATATCGTAATACACGGTTATACAAGGGATATTTATAAGATTAACATCTTTCGTATAACATACATGCTTCACTCCATCCGCCTTATATTTTTCATGACATGTAGAACAGTGAATTTCATCGCATTTATGTTTGAAATTCCCCCAATTATCATTTTCCTGCAAGTGCCAATTGATTTACGGAGTTAAAAGCTTTTGTTATCGAAAAATGTACGTCTACACACATCACATTCCCTCTTCTCGGTTTCAACTACACGACTTTCACATTTCGGGCTTTTACACTGCGCACATACCATGTAGCAATCCTTACAATGTTTCATTATATCATCTTCAAACTTGAGACATCCCTTACACAAATCATGATGCCTTCCATATTTTGAACCTTTATCATAACTAGCGTAGAGAGTAGGGTGGAATGAAAATGGCCCAAAAAGTTTTTTTGTGAATTTTAACTTACTTGAGGTTTTAAAAGTTGCCAATGGACTAATAGAACAATATGCAAAAAGGTTTATTAAAATCAGACAATCTTTTGATCGACCACCAGACGTTATAAGTTTACAATAATATACGATTTTACACAAAAATACCTAAAATACGAGTAAACATCAGACTATATATTTTTAGTTATTTTGGCACACTATTATGCTAACGATAGAGTCTGAGTTATGCATGCATGGTTAATTCAGAATTGATAGTCACGTTTAGACTCAAGTTTCGGCATAAGCTGCCGAGAAGCGACGCGAGCCCGAATAAATCCATGGCGGGACGTCTCGCCACACACAGCGGCTGAAGCTTCGGTAACTAGGTTCACGCATCTTTCCACCGCCTGTGTGTGACAAGGGAAGCGAGGGAAGAGGACACTTGGTGAAATTTGAGCAGAGATCATGTCGTTCAATTCGTTGTCCGTCATATCCATCGTAACAGGAGGCTCCGTCACGGTCAAAGTCTGCCAATCGACCATGTCCTGGTATTCGGTCGCGTCGAGGTTGAGCGGTGGCACTCGAAACCTGCGGATTTTGTTTGCAGACACATGTGATCTTGCCTTCATGATTCTTCTGAGTCCGAGTTCCCTTATATGTGGTCGCTCATCTGTGATCATGGCTAATAGCACGTTCTCGGGGTGTCCGCAGAAGCCGTTTCGCCGAATCACCGGGTCGACGACTTTCTTTAGAGAGGAGCTGAGGTACCGTGTTCTCACCATCATCCCGTGCAGATGTTTGGCTCCATCTTTGCATGATGGCTGCGTCTTGATGGCGAACCATGTTGGGGCGTAGACCCGGATGATGAATGTGACAAGAGTTTTGATGTTGTTGGATGGTGCATCGAGGCCAACATAGAGGCGGAGGATTCTGTTGGCAGTTGTCAACCATCGCGAGTGGTTCAATGGTCCCGGTTTTCGCAATGCTAGATCACAGGGACAGTGTCCTTCACTGACAGCTTGACACATCTGCCACAGGTACTGCTGGTCAGTGCTCAGGTCCTTCACGTCAACATGCGGCAGTGGCTGTAATGGAGATATAGGTTCATACGATGTTATATGGAGTTCCGTGCATGCTGTGAGAGATTTCCCTATCGGTCCTGAGAAGCACTTAGGTCCTGTAGTTGCTCCATCTAAATGCTGAAACAGGTGTCGCAGGGGGAGCTCGTTAGCATGTAATAAGCACACGAGCCATTGCAGCTGTTTTTGTAGTAATTCCTCAAGCTGCCGAATAACTCCGCCATTATGTCCAGTGTTGACAGCGGTTCCGTCGCATCCGACGACTTTCACACTGTCGAGATCCACACTTCGCGCAGCCAAGCATTCAAAGATTACTTTGGAAATCGCCTTGCTTGATCCACTTGACGGCGTCACGTGGCCAAAGTACGATGAACCTGGTTCACAAATAATGCTGACGTGCTCTTCTGTATCTCTGTCCCGGTGGCCATGTCCTGCGGCGTCTCGTACATTTTTCATCGTTCTATCCTTTCGACCGTCGAAGTACAATCCAGGCAAGTCTGTCATACTGCTGTCTAGTTTTGTCAGTTCTTGACGAGTTCTACTTCTTTCTCGGCGAATTTTACTACGATCAATGACTTTGGAGGTGTCATTTGTAGACACAATTCCAATGTCTTGTAGCACGGATGAGGCAATAACGGCTGCTGCTCGATCTGAGACGCCCGTTCTATCGCATGCTCTAGCCAAACATGGTAATCGTACAGTCATCGTCATTCTTTGACGTTTACTCTCCAGTGTCGATAGATCAGGTTTACAGTGTGACTTAGATAGGGTGTATTCTTCGTCGCTGTTGTCGGTGTCGTCGTCCTTGTCTTCCTCGTTGTAGCTTCCAGAATTGCATTGCTGCTTCGATTGTTCTTGGTGAATGCTGTGTCTTCTCGATTCACAGACTTTCCTGGATATTTTCTTCTGTAGCTTTGTTGTTTCCACCAAATCGATGCCTCCTATAATCATCTTTCTGGCTCCTCTCTGGTCCTCTAGAAACTTTCTTTCTTTGAGTGGTACTTTGTCGCACTTACAGCTCATGACGAAATCTACACATTTGCATTTGCTAATGTCGAAGAGTTTATCTGCGTCTTCTCTGAACTGTTCAAGTTGTTGCTTGTAGTTGTCGTTGTCCTTCCGAGCCTTGTATGGTTTCAAGATTTTCTTGTATTTCTCGTTGTACGGTCTGAGCGTTTCAATCACTCGTCCGTGCGTCACGGTCGGAAGAGACGCTTTCTCCCAAACAAGTTCAACATCAACGCAAACTTTTTTTGATATTTCGGCGAACGGTGGATATTTGTTATTCTTCGTTGTGAGCTGTTGTCTTGTATGGATGTAAGCCTTCATAACATCAGCGTAGGTGGGAAGAACATTTGTGGGTATCTCGCGTGGCGCGCCAAAAATCACACATGCCGCCTTCTCCCTCGTAATAATTTCCATTCTGAAAAAAAAAAACAATTATTATAAATTGTAAGCAATGTAAGACTATTAAAGAATTTCTGCAAGAAAAAGAAATATCAAATTAATACTGTCACACTCACTTGTCAAACACCTATAAACAGATATCAATATGTAATTAACTTACTTTTAATATCAAGTTTCACGAAAAAATGATAACAGCACAAATAACCTTCAATTCTCACTGCCACATGTGCACTGAGCTTGGCGGAGCAGCCGCGCTTTGCATATTACTCACTCTCCCCCCACTCCCAATCTCCCATCCCCTCTGACTCACGGACTGCATATGTTATCGCACCAAATCACTATCATCACTGAAACTAGCATTAAATCAATGTATGGTTAACTAAACTCTTTCTTATCTCACTTACTCACATCAGCTCTAATAATTTGGCCACCCTCTGTAATTGCCATTAATTTACATTCCACACATGTTGTAATCTTAAATGTCAACCTCAAGTATGCAATAACACAGTCTACAGCAAACTAAGCTGTTAATTATTTGCATAAACATGGATGAAAGACCAGCATCTTGGATGACTCCTGATGGGCAAAGCGATCGTTAAAACATGAAATATGCCATATATTAAAATCGCTGGTGGTCAATCAAGCAATGCTTCAATTGTATTATAATTTCACATGCTTGTTTCTAAAGCCCATTGGCAACTTTTCCACACTCAAGTAAATTAAAAATCCAAAAATGATATTTTCACTCCACCTTAGTAGAGAGCCCTTATGTTACGGATGGGGAGATACGATGTTCCTGACAATCCTAAAATAAGTAGAGGTCCTGCACGATCTCTCACGCAGCTTTTATAAACATACACAGTCCTACGACGATCATCCATTCCAAATACGACTATACGCGTATTTATTTCCTGCTCGGCCATTCTCAGTTCTTTAGGACCCATATTACACTCAAACTCAAGCTTACAATCTGAAGCTAGTTTACGAGCACGCTGCACAACCGTGGGCAGCCAAATTTTTTGCCCATGCATTTAGCACAGTGAACATATGAGCTAAGACTATTGCTATAAAGCCGCAACCACGATCGACGTTTAAATACTTTCTGTAAATAACCGGAGAATTGAAATTAAGAGTATAAGGTGTGGCACTATGACCCACAACCCGGAATGCTCTGTCAATATCTAACATGAAGTTGTCCATATTGAAGGCTGTACTACTTTGAGAGGCTTGCATTATACGCCCCAAGATATATTCTATGTCTACAGCCGCCAAACGTCTGAACGGTATTACTACCCAAAAATTAACTACGTCCCAGTCATCTGACCCGAACCTGAAGGACAACTTCGTCCGGACTTCACGTTCGTCGCGGATCTGAAGGACATACTCCACAATACGTTCAACTATGCATCGTAGTCCAACACTGTTGGTATACAGAAAGCCAGGGACAACCCTGATCACATACCGATTTCTAGTCAGGGCAGGGGTGGGGGTAGCGGTGCGCACCAACCGAATGTTATACCATCCTCCAGAGTATGAGAAGCTGTTCCTGCTGTGGAGGAAGTGCCCCGAAATGAACGGGGATAAGTGGGTATATTTCACGAGGCACAGCATGACATGTCTACAGAAGAGCTACAGAAGCTAAGGCTAACAAAGACCCTAAGATCCACTGTAAGGTTAGCCCGAGAGAAAGGAAAGAGTAGGGGGTTAAGAGAAGAGAAAAGAATAAGGGGTTAAGTAAGGAGCAACACCTATCACTCGTGGGTTAACATTCATTCAGAAAAAGAGGAAAAAAGTCTCACCATCATCATCCACCGGCCACTGCCGACAAGTCAGAAAAATAGTCGGAGAAAATAGGAGAGGGGTGAAAGATGAAAAGAAGTAAAACAAGAACGCTTACAAACCATGCAAACACAGTCTTAACTCACTGTCATACCATGCAAACTAAAAACATGCAAGGAAAGAGAGTTACAGACATGCAAAGTAAGGAAATAAGAAAAAAAAAAAGTAGGTAAAGTTAAACAAAAAGTGGGTTAGTTTACGCTACGAGCTACATCTACGTTCGTGTTAGTTTAATATTTTTTTTATTTTTTTTATTTTTTTTTTAATAATAATTTTATTGCTGGCATCACACGCTGGCATGTCACAAGCTGGCATTAATCGTCAACAGACTCATCCTCGACCACCAACGCCAGAGCTCCTGTTGCTAATTTTTTAATTTTTATTTTAAACAACGTTAATATTTTTAAAATTTCTGTCAAGACGGTTCTTAAACACATTAACGATGGTAGAGTTCACGACATGCGCGGGAAGATTATTCCATTTATCAATTACTTTAAACGTAAAGAAGTTTTTAGCGATATTAGTAATGAAACGTCTGCCACGCAACTTAAACCCGTTATTGCGAGTATTACTATTATCGAAAGTGAACAATTTATCAAAATTTACGTTATCGATGTTATTAACGATTTTGAAAACTTCAATAAGCTCCCCCCTTAATCTTCTAGTTTCGAAAATACAGGTCTAACTCTTTAATCCTACCTTCATAAGACTTATTGCGCAATGACGGAATAAGTTTCGTGGCACGACGCTGAACCCTTTCTAACCTATCAATATCCTCACGCAAGTACGGGCACCAAAATTGAACTGCATATTCTAAATGAGGCCTGACTAGGGACTTGTAAAGAGGCAATATAATATCCTTCGATTTAAATTCGAAATTACGTACTATGAAGCCGAACATCCTATTAGCTTTTGCGCAAGACTCCAGGCACTGGTTCCTAACCTTTAAATCCTTAGACACGCGTACGCCTAAATCTACTTCCTCGTCAACGCTCGCTAACTCCCTATCATCCATCGTGTACGTGTAATTATTGTTGCGAGAACCTATATGCAAAACTTTACATTTGTCTACGTTAAATTGCATCTGCCACTTATCTGTCCACTCCATAATCCTATTTACATCGTCTTGGAGTCTATTACTATCGTCCTCGTTAACAACCTTACCGCCTATTTTAGTATCGTCCGCGAATTTTGACACGTTACTAGTCAATCCTACATCTATGTCGTTAATGTAAATTACGAATAGCAATGGGCCTAACACTGAACCCTGTGGAACACCGCTACCTACATCTAACCACCCTGATTCACTACCATTAACTACGACCCTCTGTCTCCTAGCACGAAGCCATTCTTCTAACCAGTTAGCTACCTGACCGCGTATACCGTGCGCTTTGACCTTCGCAATTAGTCTCCTATGTGGAACTTTTTCGAAAGCCTTTTTAAAATCTAAATAAATAACGTCAGCTGCTCTATGCCTATCGTATTCGCGCACTATTTCGTTATAAAATTCTAACAAATTAGTTAAACAAGACCTATGGCGTCGAAACCCATGCTGACTACAATTAATCAAATCTCTACTTTCTAAGTGATCGTTGATACGATCCCTAACTACGGATTCCAAAAGTTTACCGACAATTGACGTTAAGCTAATGGGCCTATAATTGCTAGTTACTGCGCGGTCGCCTTTTTTAAAAATAGGCGTGACGTTAGCTAATTTGAAGTCTTCAGGAATATCCCCGTTTCGAGTGACTGATTAAAAATCTTCGTTAAGGGGCCTACGATAACTTCTTTCAAATCTTTCAAATGTCTGGGATAAAAAGAGTCAGGGCTTGGAGCCTTGCTAACTTTTAGCCTATCGATATAATGCGCAATCTCAGCCTCGTAAACAGTTATTTCATCCAAAATAGTCTCGCTACTAAATGGAACGATATCGTCCACGTCGGGAACATTATTTACGTCTTCTACGGTAAAAACTGTCGCAAAAAAATTATTGAAAATACCCGCCATCGCCTGAGCGTCAGAAGCCAAAGCGCCATTAACATCAACTAGAGGGTCTATGTTATCTTTTACCGGCTTACGATTATTAACATATACAAAAAACTTTTTTAGATTATGTTTACTATCCGCAGCTATAAGTATCTCTAAATTACGCTTGGCATTCCTAACCTGACGTCTAAGCTCGATATATCTATTAAAGTTAGGTGCCGTGCCATTGCGCTTACTAAGTCTATACGCTCTATTACGCTCTATTATAAACTCTCCTATTTCCCTACTCCACCACTTCGGCCTACCACGATTTCTAGCGCGCTTGGGCCTACCTACGAGGAATAAACTCCCTTTCAATATTCCTAAAACTTTCTTTAAACGCCACCCAACGCAAATTTGTGTCATTACCCATAAATAAGTTATCCCAGTCCACTACTCTCATCCTATCAGCAAAACTATCAAAATTAGCACTACGAAAATCAGGGACTTCTATTACGTTACTATCCTTAGTGTTTTCTATGAATAACTTAAACCTAAGAATTTGATGATCACTACATCCTAAACTCTCGCCTACTTCTAAACCTTCGACTATATTCTCGCCGTTCGTCATCACCAAATCTAAAATATTATCACCGCGCGTTGGTTCGGTAACTATCTGTCGTAAAAAGTTATCGTCCATAAACTCAACCAATCTCAAACCCTACTCATTACCAGTAAAATTCTCGTAATTAACATTAGGGCAGTTAAAGTCTCCGACAATTATACTATCCCGATTGTCAATAAAATTACCAAGAAGTTAGTAAAATCTAGTATCTTTATCGAGGGGTTGAACGGGAGGTCTATAAACAAAAACAAAATTAAAACTAATACTACGCGCCCTAACTTCAACACATATCGCATTAATTGCTACCGTAAAATCTAACTTAACCTCGATAACCCTAATGGAATTACGAATGTACAGCAAAACGCCTCCGCCAAACCTATGTAACCTATCATTAGTAAAGAGTTTAAAACCCGGTATATCAAGTTCCCCCAACAAGTCCCGAGTCACGGTATTCAACCAAGTTTCAGTGATAGCAACTATATCATAGTTGCCGGAATAAATTATCGCCTTAAATTCATTTAATTTATTTCTAATACTACGCGCGTCATAATAAAAGACGTTTAAGTTATTTTTTACCACGGGCCCGCGTTTTAAACTATTTATCACGTCGGGCCCGCGTTTCCCGGACCCACAACGTTTAAAGAAGGCTTCGACCTATACAGCTTTCACACGTTTTCGTCTATTAACCTACCTAGCCTAGCATTACCTATTTCATTAAAATGCACCCCCATCTTTTATAAAAAGGCTAGGATCACTGAATTCGGACCACAGCTTTACGAAGGGTACATTTTCCTCACCACAAATCTCTTCTAATTTGTTATTCAAAAATATTGTTTTTGACGTAATTCTAAGACCCAACCAGTGCCTAGGGGTAATACCTAGAACCAAAGACCTGTCTGACCTAGCCTTCAGGGACCTAATTAACCCCCTATATCTCTCCAAAAGGTCAGGCACTCTCGTATCGGGCCTATACGAGTCGTTGCCTCCTACCATCGTCACCAACATTGAGTGACGGGAGGCAACGTCGATCCTATCCACTTCGTCTCAAACTCTGTCAACCCTGGCCCCTGGGAGACAGACCCTCCTCCTCTTGGTTGGATGCCGTTCAACGAACTCTTTGTCCATATGGCGCACTAAAGAGTCCCCGATTAAAATAGTTTCCCCCTCATTGACGTCCCTTTCCAAATGTGCGAAAGGGGGGGAATTCCTATCACCTAACGTACGCGGCCTAGCTCCACCCTTAACCTCTCTAAATCCCTCGCTATCTACTACTCTCGGACTAACCTTAACCTCTTCCTCAACTCTATCTAACATTCCCGACAAGCTACCTAAACTAGAAACTAGGTTACGCACCTCACCCTTCAAATTACTAACGTCTTCAACGTTTTTATTGGTTCGGCCTACGTCAACCGTAGCCCTACCCCTGCCCTCATCAAGCGTTGCAAGTCTTTCCGGTACCTCACGTACACTGCGTTTTATGTCAACTAATTCCTCCATGAACTCGCAAAAGAAACAAACTGATCTGTCGGTAATCGCCATTGGACCGCCGTTATAATCCTTAAATTCCGAATACCACCGGTTTACCCTACACCTAACACACGACGCTTTCTGCTACGGCATCGCGCAGTTAAAAATTAGTTTAAACCGTCACAGGTATAAGTTAAATTTAGCCGGCACGCTATGAAAACTTCTAAATCGCTAAAAACCACTAATATTCAATTACTTAACTATAACAACGTAAATTTAAACGCAAGTATATAAAATTCAAAACTATCCCAAAGTAAAATTCTCAGCAACATATAAAAGTAGATGCAAAATCAGAGAGCTCAGGAAATGCGTCCGTTCAGTACAGAGTCTGGCTAACGAATGGAGTACAGAGTCTGGCTGGCGAATGAGTACAGAGTCTGGCTGACGAATGTCCAGCTTAATGTATCAATTGAAGATGGAAAAATTGGATGAAGGCTCTCCACCTCCAGACATGTGCTATATTTACAGCAATATCGTAGAGCATCAACTTCTTGGGGACATCCAGGCGCGCCTGCTGCGCATTGCACACATCCCAAACCATAGAGGGAAAAGTTTTAGCATTACATATGGCAAGCCCTATTATGTGAATGTTGCTACTAATCTATAAACTAATATCTCGGTATATAGAAGAACGATTGAGGGAAAAAATTTCCCATTCGGTGATGGGAGCTTAACAGTGAAGCTACACTTTCGTCGCATTCAGTTATAATGACCCGAAGGCCTTTCACAGTCTATTGAAGGGTCAGATATCAGCGTGGGAGTGGGTCTGGATCCATTTTTTCATCCATACTACGCACCGCTGTCTCATTGTTGAAGACTGGTGCTAGATACCTAGGGAGGAAGGCGTTACAATCAGGTTTTAACGCGATAGAAGACATAATGGGGGGAACTAGACCTAAAGAAGCTCTAAAAAAACATTTAAAATGTACACGGGACGAAATCATCAAAGATGCAAAGAGAAAAATGCGTGGTGGCTGAAAGAAGAGAGCTGCCAGGAAGAATGGGTTACCATCACGTGACGCTAAACGTAAAAGGAAATAAAAAAGGAGTGCTCTAAACGTATGAAGCCTATGGCTGACCATTTTTTTAACTGATATAAGCTGAGGCCACTACTCTCACGAATCATAGGCTGATTACTAGTTGTCGAGAGAGGTGCTACTATTTCTGAATCGTCATGGCGCGTTTCATCCATTGTGAACTACACAATGCTGTAAATCGAAACTGTCCCTCTTTGATATGCCCCCCACTCAGGTCTCTATTGAGCATAGCGACTTTATTATAATTAACCCATTAAACACAATTAGTTCACCGAGTGCCCCTATAGAATTCGTGATACCAGCTCAGGCCCATACTTTTTTGACCCGAGCTGCATGCACATGTACGCTAAACTGCAGTATAGCCCATTCAGATGGAACGGACTGCGATGATATTTACTCTGCATACCCTGAAACCAACTTTCTACACTCCATATTCAGCCAGTGTGAGGTGTACTTAAATCAGGTTAACATCTCGCTAGGAACGGGGTATTATCACCTCCAAGCCTATCTGGAGAATGCCCTCAACTTCTCAAAAGAAGCGATGGACACCTTTTTAACCGCCAAAGGATATTATCAGACCAAAGATGAAAGTAGTATAAAGGATAAATTAAAAAATTCTAAAAAAAGATATACGAGTGTTTTGTACGTCTTTTTACAGTCTTCACGTTCCAAGAGAAACTGCTTATGAACGGCGTCGATCTGAACCTAAAGCTCAACCGCACCAGTCCTGAGATCTGCATAAATCTGGGGTCTGATCAAGAAGAGGGGGCAAAACCCGTTGTGATTCACATCATGGAAACATATTTACGTGTACGCCGAGTGAAATTAAGTTCACCGAAATATGTAGATATTGAGAAAAATTTAATACACGCCACAGTAAAATACCCATTTAACAGATCAATCTATACACGGTGCCGGCCGGGTTGGCCTCTAAGTAGCTAGAAAACGTTGCCCTTCGAGTTCTACCTAAAAGGATATTAATTGGAATGCAGGATCACGCTTCGAAGAATGGAAAATATAAAAAGAGCGCCTTTAAATTCGAGAATTTCGGCCTTAAAAATATAACTTTATATGTAAATGGCGTCGCATTGGGTGGGCCTATGATTGCTGATTTCTCATCAGACGCTGTGTTTCCACTCTGCGCGAGAGCTTTTAGTAGTCTGGATCATAATGCAGGTGCCTCTGACGAGCTGGGGGTTTGGCGTAAAGCAGAAAGAATTTGTGGAAGAATTTAACATTTATTCATTTCATATTACCCCTGACTTGACTGCTAGCATAAATACGCACTTAAGTCCACAATAAAGTGGGAACATCTCAGTCAGGTTGGAATTTGCCAACCCTATAGACGCGCCTATTAGCGTACTCTTCTACCTCGAATCACAGGCTCTGATAGAAGTTGGCCTTTTCAGAAACGTGGTCGCAGACTTTTAAAATGGACGCGAATACACTCCAGAGAGTAATGAAAAGTGACCGAATCACACGCCCCAAATTTTTCGGCGTGTTTGCGAAGAATGAAATATTGAAATTGCCAACTACGAGAAACTGGTACGGGATTATCGTGAACACCGACATTGTGGGGGTGAAGGGAATCCTTATCGTTTCCAAGGATATTTTAGTAACACGTGCAGCATGTATTGTTTTTCATTTCTCCTACACATGTCACGTGGGAAGAGGTTTATAAATTTTTAAAAATTATTCGATTTGTGCGACACTGAAATGAATGATGAAACGGTATGCAAACAAATAAAAAAAAAGGTTGTGTAATGGTTTGTATCTATATTGTGTAAAGGCGTATTTGTAAAATGTCGCCATTAGGGCTTATTTAATGGACGCTGGTTCCGCTTTGTATATGTTTTCTACCATTTAATAAATTGAATGAAAATACGATGTGTTTTGTTCTTAATCCCAAAAAATACTTACATTAGTTCCTCGACGACCTGGCATTCGTTGAACCGGATGTGAGCCAATACCTCGACCTCGGTATTCAGGTCGTTGGGTTGGTTGTGCGGTAAAGCCTCCATATTATTTATTCCACTTTCATCAAAACGAAAAGTAGCTATAGCACGTTTAAGTTCCGTTTCGCTCCTTTAAGAAGTTAACATGATTAGTTCATACTGAATCAAATAAAGTTAAATAAAATTAAAGTTTAATCAAAGAGATACAATAAGAGAAAATGCCGATTAGGACGCCTGGAAAATTATAATCACAAAGCAGATATTCTGAGAGTTTTCAAAAGTAAGAGTGCTAAGACTTCATCTGCCGGCACCGGGTCTCGAACCTGGGCCCTCAAGCAATTCTTAAAAGTTTTTAATATTTCTAAAATCCTACTGCAGAGCTGTCTATAAATTTTTAAGTTATCGAGAAATATATTATTAAAACCACACCCTTTGCACATTGGGCAATAATTAAAAACCTATTGTTTTCTACCAAAATACACACAGAAGAACATATATATATATATACACATACCGGGTGCGGCAAAAGTAACGCCCTTTTAATAATTGTATCTTTATAGTTTTATACAGTATAATTTTTTAGTTTTATATTGTATCATTTTGTTTCTTTTATTTCTACAGAAATTCTGAATAAATATGGCCTTGCGATTGACGAGAGAACAAAGAGTGAAAGCAGTTAAACATTATTACCAAAACAATAACAATGGAGCTAAAGCCGCTCGTTTGTTATCAGAAGAATTTAACATTCGACAAGTGCAGAGCCGCAATATCACAAGTCTAATTAGGAAATTTGAAAGAACCGGAAGCGTAAGTGATGCCACAAGATCAGGGAGGCCAGTTTCAGCAACAACCTTAGAAAAGTCCGATGAATTAAGAGAATCATTGTTGCACACTCCTCAAAAATCCAGTAGACGTCTTTCTACAGAGTTGGGTATCAGTGACAGAATTGTCCGTAGACTCTTAAAGAAGAACAAGATGAAGCCTTACATCCCTCGCGTGTTACAGAGCTTGCATGATGGAGATGCAGATAGACGATTAGAGTTTTGCGAAAATTTCCTGAATAAAGTCAATGAAGATGAGACCTTTCTTGATAAGATATGGTGGTCAGATGAGGCAACATTCAAATTGAACGGGCATATCAATCGCCATAATTGTGTGTACTGGAACGATGTTAACCCACATGTTATCTTGGAAAAAGACGTTAACCTACCAGGAGTGACAGTTTGGGCAGCCATCTCTTCCATGGGAATAATAGGCCCGATATTCTTTGATAGTACTGTTAATCAAGATAATTATTTACAAATGCTACAAACTGAATTCTGGCCGAGAGTTAGAAATCAGAATGGAATTTACTTTCAACAGGATGGTGCGCCACCCCACTATGGGTTACTCGTTAGGGAATGGTTAAATTTAAATTTCGAAGGGAGGTGGATAGGACGACGTGGAGCAATTGAGTGGCCAGCACGATCGCCAGCCCTAACACCACCTGACTTTTTCTTGTGGGGTGTACTGAAAGATCTTGTTTTCAAGGTCAAACCGAAAGCACTTCCTGAATTAAGACAAACAATTCGTGAAAAATTTACTACAATTAACGTAGAAATGTGTCAAAAGGTTTGTAGAAGTGTTGCTGGTAGGGTTCAGTGTTGTATTGAACACTAAGGGGAGCATTTTGAACATGATCATTAGGTTAGTAAATACTATGTATGTAGAGTACATTTTTTTAAAGTGTATTGAGCCAACCACAAAACTAATTAAATTCCAGTTATTTTTTAGTTTTTACTGAGAAAGTACTTACTATTTTTCTTAAAATGCTGTATTTTTCTTAAAAACCTTATTATTTCTCTTAAAATGCTGTAATTTATTTATTTCCTTCAATAAAAGAGAATAAACTAAAAAGGGCGTTATTTTTGCCGCACCCGGTATATATATAGAGACCGGGTCTCTGGGGAGATATCCTTTCACTTCGTTTTATTACGGCTTTTTATAAATTATTTAACACTGAATGAAACGTTGTATATAGATCGAGAATAAACCACAAACTAGTTTTTCTAAACGCATTCATTATAGCCTTTTATAAATTAGCTAACACTGAATGAACCGCAGTATATAATTACAAATTAATTACTTACATTTTAATATCGTCTTCATTGAACGGTTCTTGCAATTCTTCACAAATTTCTGCAATGCTTTGCGTGGCGAGAACTTCATTCCGGTCTGCAGCGTTCAAAAGTAGACGCTTTGCCTCAGTATAGAAATATTCAACTTCAAACAAATCCTGAGAGTTGTGGAGCTGACTCATAGTGAGGTATTTCAAAAGCACTGTTCCAAAAAAAAGACTGAACTAAGGCCCTGAGATGAAAATGCCTCCTTTGATAAATGGGATCGTAATTGTGAGCATCCCACAATACCCGATTCGCGAGCTTACTATTGGCTGTCAGTGAAATTTCGGTGGGGCTTAACGCATAGGCCCGCCTAGCCTCCAAACAGAGGTTCTGGGCTCTTCCCACAGGGTTGTGATTGGCTTCCCCGTGAAATCTGGGGCGTGTCAGATATACCCATTCGAAGAGAGAGAGAAACGTGTTGTTTTTGATCTTGTATTCTGGGTTCCGATGAGTTGGTGGGGGAAGAGTGAATTCAACGTATGATAAGCATCCAATTATATGAGGTGCTTAACGAGGATGGAAGATAAATTTGTAAACGGTTTATTGTACCCCATCTAAAATAGGTTCGGAAAATTTATCATTTCCCTTGAAAAATAAAACGTCAGAAACTGGAAGACAGTTTCCAAACCATTACCCATGAATGGAAAAGGAAAAACCATCAGTGCGCAAAGGTCTACAGCACTTCGAGACAATTCTCGTAGCTGTAAAAGTTTATTGGTGTCCTGCGTTTTCATACGATACAATAAATCAATTTAAAAAATTGACAGAGATGTGTTGTGGATGCGGGTCATTAAGCTCCAAAGTTTATTTCGAGATCATAAACTTCGAGGAAAGAAGTTTATCTGTCGCCTTCATCAAACTCCACAATTTTCAGAACGCTGTTTAATATAATTGTAAATATATACTGTGTATGTATAATATATATATATATATATATATATATGTGTGTGTGTATATATATATATATATATGTGTGTGTGTGTATATATATATATATATATATATATATATATATATATATATATATATATTTCCAAAAATATTTATGTCCTTCTATTGTTCAGCTATTTACATTGTTTAATTAGGAATTGTTGTTTAGGTTGGATTTTGTTTATACCGACTTTGCCTTCCTTCTTCTCTTCATTTCCCTCCTTTATCATATTCCCTCACTATTTATTAGTTTGTGCTGTACATTTTAATGCTACGTGTACCATTTGTCCTTTTTAATTTGCAAAAGTTACAGATGAAAAAGACAATAATATACAATTCACGTTAGTCGGAGAGAGAGATAATTAACGCAATTTGACGTGATTATAAATTTTGTGTACGCTTCTTGTACCAATTTTCAGAATTTATTAGATTAACTTTTTTCCTCAATTATACATATATTGGCTCACCTTTGCTTTCGATGGCTTCAGCCCGAATTGTTCATTCTGGCCATACACTGTACTCATTTCGTCAGCCAGACTCTGTACTGAAAGGACGCATTTCCTGAGCTCTGATATTGCATCTACTTTTGCATATTGCTAAGGATTTTATTTTTGGAAAGTTTTGAATTTTATATACTTGCGTTTATATTCACATTGTTATAGTTAAGTAATTGAATATTAGTGGTTTTTGGCGATTTAGAAGTTTTCATACCGTGCCGGCTTAATTTAACTTAGCTTGTGACGGTTATAAACTAATTTTTAACTGCGCGATGCCGTCACAGAAAGCGTCGTGTGTTAGGTGTGGGGTAAACCGGTGATATTCGGAAATTAAAGATTATAACGGCGGTCCTATGGCGATTACCGAGAGATCAGTTTCTTTCTTTTGCGAGTTAATGGAGAAAATACTGTAGTTTACATAAAACGCAGTGTACGTGAGTTAACGGAAAGCTTGTAACGCATGATGAGGGCAGGGGTAGGGCTACGGTTAACGAAAGCCGAACCAATACTAACGTTGAAGACGTTAGTAATTTGAAGGTTGAGGTGTGTAACCTAGTTTCTAGTTTAGGTAGCTTGTCAGGAAGGTTGGATAGAGTTGAGGAAGGGGTTAAGGCTGGTCCGAGATTAGTAGATGGGGGGGATTTAGAAAAGTTAAGGGTGGAGCTAGGCCGCGTACGTTAGTTGATAGGAATCCCCCCCTATCGAGGTTTCGAACCCTTTCGCCCATTTGGAAAGGGACGTCAATGAGGGGGAAACTATTTTAATTGGGGACTCTTTAGTGCGCCATATGGACAAAGAGTTCGTTGAACGGCATCCAACCAAGAGGAGGAGGGTCTGTCTCCCAGGGGTCAGGGTTGACAGAGTTAGGGACGAACTGGATATGATTGACGTTGTCTCCCGTCACCCGATGTTGGTGACGATGGTAGAAGGCAACATGTATAGGCCCGATACGAGAGTGCCTGACCTTTTGGAGAGATATAGGGGGTTAATTAGGTCCCTGAAGGCGAGGTCAGACAGGTCTTTAGTTGTAGGTATTACCCCTAGGCATGGTTTGGGTCTTAGGATTACGTCAAAAACAATATTTTTGAATAATAAATTAGAAGAGATTTGTGCTGAGGAAAATGTACCCTTCGTAAAGCTGTGGTCCGAAATCAGTGATCCTAGCCTTTTTTTAAAAGAGGGGATGCATTTTAATGAAATAGGTAATGCTAGGCTAGGTAGGTTAATTGACGATAACGTATGAAAGCTGTATAGGTCGAAGCCTTCTTTAAACGTTGTGGGTCCGGGGAACGCGGGCCCGAAGTGAAAAATAGTTTAAAACGCCGGCCCTTGGTAAAGAATAACTTAAACGTCTTTTATTGTAACGCGCGTAGTATTAGAAATAAATTAAACGAATTTAAGGCGATAATTTATTCCGGTAACTACGATATAGTTGCTATCATTGAAACGTGGTTAAATACCGTGACTCGGGACATGGGGAAATTTAATATACCGGGTTTTAAACTCTTTACTAATTATAGGTTACATAGGATTGGTGGCGGCGTTTTGCTGTACATTCGTAATTCCCTTGGGCTATCGAGGTTGAGATAGATTTTCCGGCAGTTATTAATGCGATATACGTTGAAGTTAAGGCGCGTAGTATTAGTTTTAATTTTGTTGTTGTTTATAGACCTCCCGTTCATCCCCTCGATACCGATACTAGATTTTACTCACTTCTTGGTAACTTTATTGACAATCGGAATCGTATAATTGTCGGCGACTTTAACTGCCCTAATATCAATTGTGAGACTTTTACTGGTAATGATGAGGAGGGTTTGAGATTGATTGAGTTCATGGAAGATAATTTTTACCGACAGATGGTTACCGAACGAACGCGCGGTGACAACATTTTAGATTTGGTGATAACGAACGGCGAAAATATAGTGGAAGGTTTAGAAGTAGGCGTGAGTTTAGGATGTAGTAATCATCAAATTCTTAGGTATAAGTTATTGATAGAAAACACTAAGGATAGTAACGTAATAGAAGTCCCTGATTTTCGTAGGGCCAATTTTGATAGTTTTGCGGATAGGATGAGAGTAGTCGAATGGGCTAACATATTTATTGGTATTGACACAAATTTACATTGGGAGGCGTTTAAAGAAAGTTTTATGAATATTGAAAGGGAGTTTATTCCTCGTAGCCCCAAGCGCGCTAGAAATCGTGGTAGGCCCAAGTGGTGGATTAGGGAAATAGGCGAGTTCATAGACGAGCGTAACAAAGCGTATAAACTTAATAAGCGCAATGGCACGGCAGGTAACTTTAATAGATATATCGAGCTTAGACGTCAGGTTAAAAGATCAGTTAGGAATGCTAAGCGTAATTTAGAGATACTTATAGGTGCGGATAGTAAACATAATCCAAAAATGTTTTTTGAATACGTCAATAATCGTAAACCGATAAAAGATAACATAGGCCCTCTAGTGGATGTTAACGGCGCTTTGGCTTCTGACGCTCAGGCGATGGCGGATATTTTCAATAACTATTTTGCGACCGTTTTTACCCTAGAAGACGTAAATAATGTCCCCGACGTGGACGATATCGTTCCATTTAGTAGCGAGACTATTTTGGATGAAATAACTGTTTATGAGGGTGAGATTGCGCATTATATCGATAGAATAAAAGTTAGCAAGGCTCAAGGCCCTGACACGTTTTGTCCCAAACATTTGAAAGATTTGGAAGACGTTATCGTAGGCCCGTTAACGAAGATTAAGGGATTAAGGGATTATTCCTGATGACTTCAAATTAGCTAACGTTACGCATATTTTTATAAAAGGCGACCGCACAGTAGCTAGCAATTATAGGTCCATTAGCTTAACGTCAGTTGTCGGTAAACTTTTGGAATCCGTAGTTAGGGATCGTATCATCGATCACTTAGAAAGTAGAGATTTGATTAATAGTAGTCAGCATGGGTTTCGACGCCATAGATCTTGTTTAACTAATTTGGTAGAATTTTATAACGAAATAGTGCGCGAATACGATAGGGATAGAGCGGCTGACGTTATTTATTTAGATTTTAAAAAGGCGTTCGATACATTTCCGCATAGAAGATTAATTGCGAAGGTTAAGGCGCACGGTATACGCGGTCAGGTAGCTAAGTGGTTAGAGGAATGGCTTCGTGCTTGGAGACAGAGGGTCGTTGTTAATGGCAGTGAATCGGGTTGGTAGTTGGATGTAAGTAACGGTGTCCCACAGGGTTCAGTGTTAGGCCCATTGCTATTCGTAATTTACATTTACGACATAGATGTAGGATTGACTAGTAACGTGTCAAAATTCGCTTCATAGCGCGTAATTTCGAATTTAAATCGAAGGATATTATATTGCCCCTTTACAAGTCCCTAGTCAGGCCTCATTTAGAATATGCCGTTCAATTTTGGTGCCCGTATTTGCGTGAGAATATTGATAGGTTAGAAAGGGTTCAGCGTCGTGCCACGAAATTAATTCCGATTCCGTCATTGCGCAACAAGCCTTATGAAGATAGGATTGCACTGGTATGCATTTCAACTCATATTATATAATTCGACCATGCTGAATTCGAAAATGACATAGGTTTTCCTCAATAAGGTCAGGTTTTTTCTCTATTGGCCATTTATTATAAGTCCAATTTTATCCCCAAATTTATTGATTTTTTTAGCTTAAACACTGTAGATACGAGTAATATTATAAGAACACTCGTGAAAAATGAAAACATTGTGTGAATAAATACTTTTATTCATACAATGAATATGGAAAAAAGTTTATTGAGGAAGGAATGAAGTTTTTTTGGCTTTCCGTCTGTGTTTTTCTTCGGGCACGTCTCGCTTCAAACACCAGCAATAGTCCGCCAGCATATTGATATCCCAGTTTCCCTGGTACCTCTCTTCCATTATTTTGATATCTTGGTGAAATCGTTCACCCTGTTCCTCACTATAAACCCCGCAATTTTCAGGAAAATAGTCCAAGTGGGACCACAAAAAGTGCATTTTTATGGACATGCGCGACCCATGAGCTTTGAAAGCTTCCATCAAGTTTTCGACAACGGACTCGTATTCTGGACTTCTACGCTTGCCAAGAAAATCAGTGACAACTGATTTGAATGCCTGCCAGGCATTCTTCTCAGTTGGAATCATTGCGTTTTCGAACTGAGTATCCTTGATCAAAGTTCGAATTTGAGGACCATCAAAAACCCCAGCATTTAGTTTAGCATCAGATATATGAGGAAATTTACTCTCGAGATATCGGAATGCTGAACCCTCATTATTCATTGATTTGATGAAATTTTTCATCAAGCCCAGCTTAATATGAAGTGGTGGGAGCAAAATTTTTGTTGGTGGTACAAGGGGCACTGAAACGACATTATGCGACCCAGGTTCAAAATTCTCTCTGGATGCCCATTCACGCTGTGCACAGTGCTTCTCATCCGCTCGGCTATCCCATTTGCAGAGGAAACATGGGTATTTCGAGTATCCCCCTTGCATTTCTAATACAAATGCCACAATCTGAAAAAAAATGAAAATATTTAAAGAATTTAGAGAATTTGTTCTATCAGATAAAAAAATCTATGCATTGGACTGTATCACTTCTGTGGGGAAGTTAAGTGTTCTTATACGCTCTCAAATAACCTTTGGAAAAACAACATAGTCAATAGCAATAGTTTACTTATGATATTAGTATTACCTTCAAATCTCCACAGATCCTCCAGTTATGTTGGTCGTATACGAGAGCATCCAGTAAAATTTTCATGTTATCGTAGCTCTCAGTAAGTTGTACGGAATGTGCTACAGGGACTGATGCAACCCTATTCCCAATGTTGAGAAGTACTGCTTTCAAACTTCGTTTAGACGAAATAGCCTCCATTCTGATGCGTTATATGGCAGACCCAAGGATTCGATTAGCCCTTCAACATTGCAGCAGTACACTAAGTAAGAGGTATTTTCGTGCACTGCAAAAAGCTTGCGGAATTCTTCCTCTCGTTTCCTATACCAGGAGAATGTTGTTCCCGGAGCCAGCAAGTTGTCCCCTCGAAGTCGTGAGCCCAAGTTCTCGGCAGCTAATTTGGAAAGTCCTAAATCCCTGGTAAGATCATTAAGTTTGGCCTGGTTGAGAGGCCTCGGCTCATTTGAAGCGGTATTTTGAGGTATATACGACTGGGACTGGTCATTGGCATTGGTCATTGATTCATCATCAGAATCATCGAAGTCCAGGGTTTGAGGTGGGTCGGGTATTGGAATTCCAGGACCATGGGGTACAGGTCTCATAGCAGAAGAAATGTCAGGGTATACAACAATGTGTTTATTCTTCTTGTTAACTCCTGAAAATAGAAACACAGAAACATAGATATAAAACTTGCATATGAAATAGAAGAAGCATTCAGACAGTGGCGGCTCGTGAGGGAAGGCTGCGGTCTGTAAGATATGAAATAGGTCGATGGAGTCTGTATATTTTCTTTCTTTTTCATTCATATTGTCCCTTCGGGGACAATATGAATGAAAAAGAAAGAAAATATACAATCATTGTATATGTAAATGTAACTTGTATAACAATATGTATGTGTAAATGTATTTTCTATAACAATATGTATATGTAAATGTATGATTACCATTATGGTGAATATTATGCTATATATGGTGAATATTACATTATGGTGAATATTATGTCAAGTTTCATACGAGGATTTTAAAATATTTAAGAAAAATAAATTTATAAGCCCACCTTGGAGGTTTGTCATGCAGAAATAGCAATCTGTCACGTGATCCTTTCCTTCTCTCCAAATCATGGGAATTCCAAAAGGCAAAGATTTCGCTCTGCCTTTGCTCCATCTTCTCAAATTTTCAATGCACGTCTTGCAGCACATATGAGGGGCGAAATTGTTGTCCTGGTCCCCTAGCTTAATTCCAAAGTATGCTCTATACATTGTCTTCACAAATTTAGTGATTTGGGACTGGTTATTTGGCATGGTAACCGTCCCACATATGTAGCAGAATCTATTGGGATCATTTTTACACGCTCTATTCATTATGAAATATTTTATCTATATGCCTGAAAAGTAAAAAAAGATATTATACACGTGAAACAAGTGATGATAGATGTTACTGTTCCAATTCCGCTTTGACAAAATCACGAAAAATTCTATTTTACTTATGAGGCCATAGCCGGATAACCTGAGCTGATTGAGAAACACGGATTGCAGATTCGAAATCAGCAGGTAAAACTCTATAAGAATCACTTGCAAAAACCCTTGACAGCAAAATTGATGCATACCAGTGTTATAGAGTTAGACTTGGATTCACTCGAAACTAGGAGATTAAAGGGGTAGCTTATTAAAGTTTTCAAACTCGTTAATAACATCGATAACGTAAATTTTAACAAACTGTTCACTTTCGATAATAGCAATACTCGTAATAACGGATTTAAGTTGCGTGGCAGACGTTTCATTACTAATATCGCTAGAAACTTCTTTACGTTTAAAGTAATTGATAAATGGAATAATCTTCCCGTGTCAGTCGTTAACTCTACCAGCGTTAATGTGTTTAAAAACCGTCTAGACAGACATTTTAAAAATATTAACGTTTTTTAAAATAAAAAAACAATTGGCAACAGGAGCTCTGGGGGTCGTAATCGGGGATGAGTCTGTTGAGGTCTAATGCCAGCTTGTGACATGCCAGCGTGTGATATGCCAGCAAAAATTATTATTAAAAAAAAAATAGACTAACACGAACGCAGATGTAGCTCGTAGCGTAAACTAACCCACTTTTTGTTTAAATTTACCTACTTTTTTTTTATCCTCTCCTTACTTGCATGTCTGTATTTGCATGGTATAACTGAGTTAAGGCTATGTTTGCATAGTTTGTAAGCGTTCTTATTTTACTTCTTTTCATCTTTCACCCCTTTCCTATTCTCTTCGACTATTTTTCCGACTTGTCGGCAGTGGCTGGCGGATGATGATGGTGAGTCTTTTTTCTCTTTTTCTGAATGAATGTTTACCTACGAGTGATAGGTGTTGCTACTTACTTAACCCCTTATTTTCTTCTCTTAACCCCGTACTCTTTCCTTTCTCTCGGGCTAACCTTAGAGTGGATCTTAGGGTCTTTGTTAGCCTTAGCATCTGTAGATCTGTAGATATATATATATATATATATATATATATATATATATATATATATAAGAGAGAGAGAGAGATTTGTACATATATAGGCTCACCTTTGCTTTCGATGGCTTCGGCCCGAATTTTTCATTCTGGTTATGGTCAGTCTTTACACTCCAACTTAGACCTACATTTTAACCGGGTGAGACCCCCAAATTTTTGTTGATTGGGTAGTTCTTATATGTATAGGAAAAATTAAATATATAATATTTCGTGGTTTTACACCCGCATTTTTTTCCTATTAATATAAAACGTGTACCAAAGAAGTTTCATTAAAATCAATTAATATTTAAGGGTGCCTCATAAGCAGCCATCCCTACTAGGCCAAATCTACTATGCTTTCAGTCCTAAACTGTTTAGTTCAATTCAGTTTCTAATTAATCAGTAGTCAATATCTATTTCAATTTATGCTGTTCTTTAACTGCTGTTATTTGCCCTTATAGTGAAACGCTAATAAAAAATGTGTATATTTATGTTTCAATAATTAACTAAATTTGAGTCCTTGTGCGGAACCAATAAGAATATTTATAATTACTTGAGATTTTGTACATTTTGTTATTTTGTCAAATGGAATATATTGAGAAGGTGAGACGGTGAAATTTGCAATTTCGAAAACTACGAACCACCTTAATGTGTATATATATATATATATATATATATATATATATATATATATATATTAGGGTGATCAAAGATAGTATGGTAAAACTTCAAATTTTAAAATGTCAATCTCCTCAAGGCTTCTTTTGTTAGACTATGCAATAGTAAAACTCACAAAATTTTTGAGCAAATTGAAGCAGATTTTGAGGTTGCTACAAATTAAACATATTTCATACTACGAAAGTAGAATTATATTGGTTTGGGTAATTCCTTGTGAATTTGTGTAAATATGTGTGCATATGTGCGAGTATGTGTGTGTAATATATATATATATATTAGTGACGTGCAGTCAGGGTATACGGGGCATGCGCCGCCTACCCATTTAAGATTCAAATTACAAAAAGTCAGTATATTAGTACAGTAATCGAAACTAATATTAAGTTATGATGCTTGTATAATATATATATATATATATATATATATATATATATATATATATATATATATATATATATATATATACATGTGTGTGTGTGTATATATATATATATATATATATATATATATATACACATATGTGTATATATATATATATTTTTGCAGCTAACGCTTACGTTGTAGACACACCCACTGCACACCACTTATATATATATATATATATAGGTTACGAGAGATAGCTGCAAAGGATACACAATATACAAAAATATACATGTACAAAACCCACACATTAATTCGTCTTGGATTTAGTGACCTTGAATCAAGCACTGACTTGATTCACCCTGATTTTGCAGATTTTGACAAGCAAAGGCTGGAAATGTGTGGGCTCTTAACGCAGTGCGTAGTAGGCATCCGTATGATGTGGGTGAAACATTGATTTCGTGATAAAGCAGAAATAAACTTTGTATATTTTTGGTAAGTAAAAATCTCATTAAATATAATGTATATATAAATGTTGACTATTCATTTTATGAATTATTTTAGAATATTTAGGAGCTAAAAAGCTGCTACATGCATATATACTGAAATATATATAAACTATAAATTAGTGTATATATTAAATATTCTTTGCATGTAATGACATATGTATAAAATATATGTAGCATATCTATATATAATATAGTTTTATTATGTACATTATACAATAAATATACATATGAATGGACGGAGCCGCGTTTGAAAAATTACATACCTCATTGTAAGAAAGAGACTGATAAATTATAAGTTTTTATTATATAGTTATAAATGTAAGTTATTAAATTATTGATTTGTTTTCTGTTTGTTACAGTCACTCATCGCCATGGTGTACGCCAAACGGCCGACTCGAAGTTCTGTCAGTACCTGGCTCATTGGAAAACCTACAAAAGCTCTTGTAACCTCGCAATTTCCTTCAAAGCGTGAAGTGCTAAGCAAATTCTTATTTCATCACATCGAGGAAAAACGAATAGTCGCTGCAAGTTTGAAAGAGACTATCTCTGCTGTTCTTTATATCTGGGATAAAGCTAGGATTCCAACTCGAAGATCAGAAAATGCTGAGAGGAAACTGAGAAAACTATTCGAACAATATTGCGCTCTAAAGAAAAATTGGAATTCATCCTCAAAAAGCAAACAAATGAATGTGGAAGTATTCACTGCTGATCTTGGAGACATTTTCGATGTCGCTAGATCAAAGAATTCCTTATCAAGCAGAGAGAACATCGTTCCTGCGCCAGTTTTGAAGGCATTGATCTGAAGATCGGAAGAGACAACGAGGAGAATCTGAATATAATAGAAAAAAGCGAAGCGACGATGAAAAACAAAAAAAATATCAACTTATGGCATCTGACAAAGTGATAACTGATGTGGATTCTTCCTCCTCGTCCACTGATTCTGATGCATCGTGTCGTCCATCTACATCAGTGGTACTCATTGGGCGGCTCGCGAGCCAAATATATATAGCGCATTTGGCTCGCGAGCCGCGCAATGAGTACCACTGATCTACATCATCATCGAACACTCCTTCCAAATGCATTCCTTCTCCACATTGTTGAGACCCATCGACGAACGTTTCGTATTCCCTCTGAAGCGTCTTTACATAAATAAAACCCATTTGCATGTTCTTTTGTCAAATTTCGTTAGTTTTTTCAGTTAAGAGAAAATTATTCATTTTGTAGCGACCTCTAAATATAGTCTGAATGAGCTCATTTTTTGTAACAATTTTCCTTTTATG
Organism: Bathynomus jamesi; assembly: GCA_023014485.1. Taxonomy (NCBI): domain Eukaryota; kingdom Metazoa; phylum Arthropoda; class Malacostraca; order Isopoda; family Cirolanidae; genus Bathynomus; species Bathynomus jamesi. Next base: position 67,443 of record JAJOZX010004025.1, on the reverse strand, counting down.
ATTTCAAACAAGAGCAGCCTTGAAGAAGTAAAGAAATAAAACTTTTATTTCTTGGACCACCCTATTATATATATAAATGAGGGGTCGCGCGTCTTAGGGTACCTAAGCGCCACCACAGGCGAAAACGTGTTTCTGATGGATATCACTGTTTTCACCCTTCCTCTATCGCGTGGTTCGGGTTGTAATGACCTTACGACAATAGAAGTATTTTTGAAAACCTTATGAAGCGAACTACTTTTTTCACCTCTATCGCCAGAAAAAAGTTCACCCAAAGTTCGGCATAATAAGAGAATCAAAAAATTAAAACAAATATATATAAAATATAAAATATGAAAATCTATTCCAAAACCTCATCAACATCTTCATTAGCATACTTAGAACTCTAATTTAGCCAAAAATGAACGTTCTAGCTCAATTAATAACAGAGATACTATTGCCAGAATATTGCTGAACTTTGGAGGCAATTTCTGACGAATTTTAATTTTGGCGCTTAGGTACCGTAAGACGCGGGACACCTCAAATATACTAGGGAATAGAAACAACGTATATATTATGTATATATGAAGATCTGAAAACGGGGTATAAACCAAGTACTGTAAATATAAAAAATTTATGCTTTCTTTATCCATTTAACACCCTGCCGTAGCTTTATGGTAACATGATCTTGGCAACCTAGTTGTGCTTGTAATGGTCCTTATGAATTTGCCATTTTTATAAGTATGTATAATTGTATATATATATATAAACCCTACAGGGTGCTTTATTCCCTCTATGTTGACAGAGAGAGCATGAGAGAGAATACTTTATAGGGGCTGAATATATAACGATACGGTGTGTGTGTGTGTGTGGTCTGTGTGTGTGTGTGTGTGTATGTGAGTATCTAAGTTGACTGGCTGTTTTGACTGGCGGGGTTCGGAAGGCCACCAGGGTGGCAACATTTTACTTTAAGAATTTTTTGGCAGTGGCGGTGCCGCTCCAGTTAGCCTGTATATGTATATATTTAAGTCACTAAACTAAGGCGACTGGCTGTATTCTCTGGCTCCTTACCCTAAAAAACTGTCTGACAGCCGATTACGCCATACAATTGGCTGGCTCCTATGCCGAATGGCTGTGATGCTAAAACCCACCTAGGATGGCTTGTCAAGACTCCATTATGCGATGCAACATGCCTGCGAGAACATCTTCTCTTTTTTCTCTCTCCTTCAGGTGTTTTATTACCCCTATTAGGTTAGGTTACCCACACTATACATATATACAAACATACACACATACATGCAAACACATCTACGTATATACACATGCAATTCATATATATATATATATTATATATATATATATATATATATATATATACCGGGTGTCCGAGAATTATCTGTACAGTTTTTGGCTATTATTAAAAGTCAACCATGAAGTGTAGAAATTCCAGTGTTGTCCCATTTTACAGAGAATCTCATTAAGTTTTTTCTGATACCACGTTTTGACAAGTTTTTTAGAAATGTACGCGGGTGACAGACATTGATGATTTAAAAGCAAGAATCACAGCTGCTATTGAGCGAATTGATGTGGATATGCTGCAGCGTACATGGCAACATTTGGAGTATCGATTGGATGTTTTGCGAATCACTAATGGTGCACATATCGAATGTTTGTAACAACGTTACTTTAATAAAAGAAACTTTTGAAAATACAGATTCTAAATAATCTTGTTTAAGAATTTTACGTGTGTTATCAAGAATTTTATTAAAAGATGAAATTGTACAGATAATTTTCGGACACACTGGAATTTCTAAAAAACTTGTCAAAACTTGGTATCAGAAAAAACTTAATGAGATTCTCTGTAAAATGGGACAACACTGGAATTTCTACACTTCATGGTTGACTTTTAATAACAGCCAAAAATTGTACAGATAATTCTCGGACACCCTGTATATATATATATATATATATACTTTTGTGGACCTGATTTTCCAGGTTAGGTTACCCCCTCTCCTCCCTTGCTAGGTTAGATTACCCTCTCCTTCTTCATGCATACCTCGCTCTCCTTCTTGGAGGGCCTAACACCGCCTCCCCCCTTGGAGGGTCTAACCCTCCTTCTCTCTCCTTGGAGGATCTAACCCTCTTTCTTCCCTTTGCAGCATTATTGATCATGTTGAATGCAATTGATTTGCACTAGGGATTTTTGTAGGTATACTAATGAAATAGATAAATGTAATGTGCTACGACCCATATTCGTGAATGGGTAATTATTCAAAGAAACTAACGACAATGTGACTATAAAATCTTCATAAATAACATTTTCAGCCATTCGAAAAAGTTATTTTTACTTTTTTATAACAAGATCTATAAATCAAATCACTTTCTGATCCCAAACCTTTATGTTTAGGCAATCTACTTTTATTCACTTCAATCGAGTTAAATTTTTCCATTTACCTTAATTGAACATTTATTCAGTTCGTTATTGTTAGGTTATAAAAATGAGTGCAAGAGTACCTTTGTATGAGTAAAATACTCATGAATAGATCACCGAGCAGAATTGTTTCCCGCATTCTGAAAGAAAGGACAAATCTGCTGAATTCATCTGTATATAGTATATACTGTATATTCGTACATGTACTTATGAGCATGTTTGGTGTGAAGTATCGAATGCAAAGAAATAAATAGCATTTACCGGAATGAAATCACATCATCACAGAACCGTCGTAATAAAACAGTATAAAATACTCATCTACAACAACTCAGATGTCTGAGATTCTAAGCCTTGTATTCGTGTGATTGAGCACACGAATAAACATTAATGCGCATAAATTATCCATTTAGTTCTCTATTCGACAATGAATCTAATCCCATGGAATGGTATAAGTGCTATTTACATAAATCCTCGTCGCAGTATAATAAGTAGCCCAATTAAGAAATGCAGAGGCAGGCAACGGATGGGAGGAGAAAATGAGAGATTAAGAGGGTAATGAGGGGAGGGAGTGTGCGGGGGATACGTAGGTAGAATATACAGAGAAACAAAAGGGAGATAGGGAGAGAGAGAGAGAGAGAGAGAGAGAGAGACAGACAGACAGACAGACAGAGAGTTACAAGGAGTTACAAGGACAAGAGGAAGCCTCAAAGACCTTTCGGTCCACTTTAGGAGGTTCTTGTTATAAAACTATAGCAGAACATGCTTGAATGCATGCGAATATGTCTTGGATATGCGATTGTCTTTTGTTTTGTGTACGTAAGATCTGAATGGCCAATGTGTGAGTATTCTATTGGTTGTGACTGGCGATGGAAGTTTGTCTTTCTTGTTCTGTATTTGAGTGTGTTGAAGTTTGTTTGAATTCTAAACTAGTGAATATTGTGGCTAAATAAAATGTAATTTTTTTTAGACATTTATGATATTTATTGATAAGGTTTGAAAGTAATATATATATTATTTGCTAATGTTAACAGATTATGGATTGATTTCTTTCGTGAGTGATTTTATATAAGTTACTAAAAGAGTTTTCACAGGTTGGATGAGATTCAAGACATTCCTGTTCGCTTGAAGAATAACACTTACGAAACCTCTTTGCCGGAGATAGGGTTAATTAGTGTTTTGTAGTCACATTTAAATTTTTCAGTCAAGAACTTAAATTCACTATTTAAATTCAGTCAGTATTTAAATTCAAAACATGGTAACATCACATTTACTTCTGAAACGGAAAACGATAATTCTTTACCATTCTTGGACATAAATATAACTCGTAGCAATAATCACGGGTCTTTCCTGTTTCATTAACTGTTTCCGATTTTTATGAAAACAACGTGATATGTACAGTTTTTCACGCTGATTTCAAAATTATAAACCATTTCATCGAGAAATAGGTTAGGTTAGGTTAAGTTAGGTTAGGCTAAGTTAGGCTTATTAGCATTTGATGTTTTCTAGGACACTGTTTTTTTTTCGGTATTAAGTTATATTCTTGTAAAAAATTTACTGCATTTCCTTCTGTCTCAGTCTTCCTATATAATTCTATAACATTAAATTTGTCAGTCATTAGAAAGTAAAAAGATGTTGAACTAGTCTATGCTTGCAGCGGAAGAACAAAATAGATGTGCAACGCCACCGTTTAAAAAATAGCCTAGCCCATGCTTGTAGTGATCGTCTATTCTTGCAGCGGAAGAACAAAATAGATGCGCAACGCCACCGTTTAAAAAATAGCCTAGCCTATGCTTGCAGTGATTACACCGTTCTAGTACTTTTTGTAGTATTCTATAATTTACTTTCATTTCGAAAAACTTATTTTTAGAATCAGCGTATTATTTTAAAATTTCTATAGCCTACGCTGTTTCAAACATTCGCTAGTTTCCGCACATTATAACTTTTTGGTTATATATTTCTCGATGAAATGGTTTATAATTTTGAATTCAGCGTGAGAAACTGTACATATCACGTTGTTTTCATAAAAATCGGAAACAGTTAATGAAACAGGAAATATCCATAATCACTTCGTAACATCAGCTTTTCGTAAACCCACATTCAGAGGCTTGGGAATGAAATTTGACAGTTTCGCTCCACTCAGGTATAAACGTAACCTCATTCTTACTCTTCTATGGCGTTCATACGAGATTTGCCGTAATAATAATAAGTCTTTCGAATCCTTCCTAATCATATATACGTTCCCACTCCCATCAGTTAGACCACCCAATTAATTGCTAAAGCCAATAAACACGACCTACCCCTCTTAAAAACCATACTCATTTTTAAACATGAACCGGATATAAATCATTATACCACATTCCACAACCTCAATATCCTCCAACAAAATTTCCTTCAACTGCCTACCTAACAAACCAACCAAGTTAGTGCTCGTGATAAAAAAAAAATTAACTTTCTCATTCTTTGCTGTGTCCGTGATTGAATAACTTGTACATCGTTTGTTCCTTTAAGATTTTATAGATTTTAATGTTTTACAGTTTAAAATTTTCCATAATGTTTCCTTAAATTATCATATTTATAATGGTTTTACTTACATTTATTCTTTTCTTATCTTAAAGGTAAGCAGCCTTTTATAGTTTCTTCTACAATATTTTATTTTTTAGTTGTATTAACCGTATAATTTCATGTTTTAAGTTTTAATTTATATTTTCGCTGTGATATTTCTCAATATTTAAATTGTTTTAAGTTCATAGTTGGTTTTAATTATATGTTGTAATGCTACAATGTTTCAGACCAACAAAGACCCTAGAATCCACTCATGGCTGGTTTACCTAACTGTGTTCGTAATTGTGTATTGTGCATGTCTTCCGTGGTGGCGGAGGGGACCTACAATTTTACGTGGGTTCAAAACCACAAAGCCTTAATTTTACTAACTTAAACTAGACCTAATCTATCAACATATGCCTTTAATGGATTTTTAAACATGTTTATAGAAGTGCTACTAATTACTTCTACCGGCAAACTATTCCACCTTCTTACTATTCTATGCGTAAAAAAGTTTTTCGCAACTGCTGTCTCGAACCTTCTACTTGTCAACTACACCCGTTATTTCTAGTCCTATTATATTGAAATATTTCGAAAAACCTATCTCTATCTACATTATCCAACCAATTCATAATTTTGAAAACCTGGATTAGATCACCCCTTAACCTCCTAGTCTCGAGTGTAGTCAATTTTAACTCTTTAAGCCTATCCTCGTACGACTTCGACCTAAGCGACGGAATAATTTTAGTTGCTCATCTTTGAACTCTCTCGATTTTGTCTATATCTTTTCGCATATGCGGATTCCAAAATTGGATCGCATACTCCAAATGAGGTTTAACTAATGATTTATAAAGAGGAACAATAATATCGTGCGATTTGTACTCAAAATTCCGAGCTATAAAACCTAACACTTTGTTCGCTTTATTGACCGCTGCTGTACTTTGTTTCGCTACTTTTAAATCAGCAGTTACTATAACTCCTAAATCTTTTTCCTGCTACGCTTGTTAACTCCTTCCCTGACATACTATACGCAAAATTACCGTTACGCGAACATATATGTAAAATTTTGCACTTATCGAAGTTAAATCTCATTTGCCATGTGACTGACCATTCAACGATTTCATTCAGATCATTCTGGATTTTACCTCTATCTTCGTCATTAATCGCCCTACCACCCAGCTTCGTGTCATCCGCAAATTTGAAACTGTACTGACTAGGCCGACATGTAAATCGTTAATATATATAAGAAAAAGCAAGGCGCCCAATACAGAAACCTGAGGAACGCCGCTCGCTACATTAGCCTAACACGACTCCGCTCCATCAATGACCACCCTCTGTTTCCTACCTCGCAACCACTCTTCTATCAAATTTATTACTACACCCTGATTCCATGAGCCTTAGTTTTTACAATGAGTCTTTTGTGCGGTACGGTATCAAACGCTTTTTGAAAATCTAAATACACTACATCAACCGTCTGATGACTATCAAACTTGAACCACGCTTTGAAAAAATTCTAAAAGATTAGTTAAGCAAGATTTGTTTCGCCAAAGACCGTGCTGCGTATTTCTAACTAAATTATGCAATTCTAAGTGTTCAACTATACGATCTCTAATTATGATTCTAGTAGCTTACCTACAACAGGCGTTAAACTGATTGGTTTATAATTTCCAGCCGCAGCTTTATCGCCTTTCTTAAAGATAGGTGTTACATTTGCTAACGAGATTATCTGGTACGCACCCCTCACAAATAGACGCATTAAAAATGTTTGTTAACGGCACAACAATGCTTTCTTTTAATTCTTTTAGTTGTATGGGTATATAGAATCCGGCCCCGGTGACTTACACTTTTTCATTTTATCAATATAGCGCATTACCTCCCCTTCACTAACCACAATATTATCCAAAATATTACCATTATCAAAAGGGATTATGTCTATGAACGTAGCGATATTCTTTACATCTTCTATAGTAAAAACTGATGTAAAAAATTCGTTTAGCAAGGTAGCCATTTGCTTGTTTTCATAAACTAGTTCTCCCTTAACATTTTTCAACTGCCTCAAGACACTTTTTACTGGATTTCTATTGTTGACGTATTGAAAGAATCGCTTGGGGTTTTCTTTACCGTCACGAGCTCTGGAGATTTCAAATTCGCGCTTGGACTTTTTAATTACACTTTTCGCTTCACGCCTTAGAGATATGTAGTTGTTTCGTAACCACAATTTGTCTTTATCGCATTTATGAAGCCTATAAGCCGTTGATCCCTAGTGCGGTGAAGAGATCCTTCGTCTTCGAGGTAACGAAATCCGAAATCTTCTTTCCTTTGAAGGAGCCGAGGATGGTCTTCCCCTCCAGACGTTTCAACGCTTTCCTCGATGCCGGCTTGGCGAGTTTCTCTCGCATCCTTTGTTTCTCTTCCTGAGCTTCCCTCACGACAAGGACAGTTCGGTCCTTGAGACCCTGAAGAGGTCCAGCGATGCTGCAGCTATCTGAATCAATCTTTTGAAGATCCCAGTCTCGGGCCCAGAGGTGGGACCCATCGAAGACCGGAAGACTTGGGCCAGGACGATTTCGTACATATGGTGCCTGCATGCTAGGTAAAGAAGTTGCTTCCCGAGACCCTCCTCGATCTTGACGCAGGCTCCCACGTGAATCCCGGTGTTCGATGCCGTTGTGTCGAATGATAACCCCTTGATTTGTTCGGACAGGTCGTGTTCCCGCACAAGATCAATGCAGACGCGTGCCGTCTCCGCTCCCGTGCCAGCTGGAACTCCAAGCAGCTTCTCCTGGCCGTTCCCGGTGACCAGCACAGCAATCCGGTCCACAGATCCGTCACCTGTGATTTCAGGCAGCATTTTCCCGTCCCAGTGCAACACCAAGGGCTCCTCAGGACAGAATTCGCCCTCTTGATACGCCTCTGCTGCTTGCTTCCGAAGCGACTGGCGAGCACGATACATTGTGGAAGAGGAGATGGATACCTCGTTCAAATCGTGCCCCAAGGATTGCGCGACGACAGCGTAGGACATCGCTGCATCACGATAAGAAATGTTCATCCGGTCGTACGCGACAGCCACATCCTGAGTGATGAGGTTCCTCGACCGCTTCCTCGGAGAAGGACATGAAGCAGACGTGGAGGCTGCCAAGGAGGGATCATCTTCCGCAGATGGCGACGCCGAGGACGAGGAGCTGTCTTCAAGAGTAGCAGCTTATGTAATCGTCTTGGCCCGCTCGAATTCCCGGTGTCGTCTCTCCTCCTGTTCCTCTCGACGCCTTTTCCTACTCTCCATTTGGGCCAGCTTCATGTCTGCCGATCCCATACTGCTCTCTGTTGGGTCCTCCTGCTGACTCTTGTAGAAGGGCTTGTCTTCCTCGTTTGTCATCATAGAAAGGGCATTGGAATTACCAATATCGAGGATTTCGTTCTTGAGTTCCGCCTTGAACATCTCCTCCGCAACACGACAGCTTTCCTTGGATCTGTTCCTGCTTTTCACCAACTTCTAACGCTGGAGCAGAGCTTCCATTTTCCGAAGGGCACTGTCCCGCCTCATAGTAGGGAGCCTTGCTCTTTTCCAGAACACCATCACAGCATCCAAACAGAGGTTCAGACATTTTCTCCGTCCTAGGTTTTCCTGTTTTTGATGGAAGAAGCACTTTTACAAGACTTACAACTTCGTCGGCAGGCGGCTACCCAGGATCTCCTTATTCGGGTGTCCGATGAGCCAAACCTCTTTCTTGCTTCGAGTTGCCATGTTTATCTGCAATGAGGAAATATACGAATTAGAAAAGAGTACAAATACGCAACGGTAGACACAACGAGGGCAAAACTCGACAACTGACACGAAGGACAGAGAGCAGTGCTCCCTTCCGTCAGGAAGCAAGGCAGTCGACTAACACTAGAACAGCTGAAATTAGAAATACCTAAGCAATCTGAAGCGTCAAATCTCGGGACCCCTAAACGTGTTCTGATCTGGTTGAAACCTGTTCAGAAGAGTTTACCCGGCAAAAAGAACAGGGGCATCAATGTGGATTGAACTTCCTTCAACTTCATCCATCAACCACACTGCCGTGAAACACCCTATTGTATATAGACTAGTCTTGTTCCTTATTCGATTAAAGGTAGTATTTTACTCAGACAAAGTTACTCTTGCACCCACTTTTATAACCTAACTCAATAACGAACTGAATAAATCTTCAATTAAGGTAAATGGAAAAAATTTAACTCTAATGAATTGGATAAAAGTAGATTGCCTTAACATAAAGGTTTGGGATCAGAAAGTAGTCAGATTTAGAGATCTTGTTATAAAAAAGTAAAAATAACTTTTTGGAATGGCTGAAAATGTTGTTTATGAAGATTTTATTGTCACATTGTCGTTAGTTTCTTTGAATAATTACCCATTCACGAATATGGGTCGCAGCGCATTACGTTTATCTATTTCAGTAGTATACCTACAAAAATTCAGAATGCAAATCAATTGCATTCAACATGATCAATAATGTTGCAAGGGGAAGAAAGAGGGTTAGACCCTCCAAGGGGTGAGGCGAGTTAGGCCCTCCAAGGTGTTGAGGGAGGTATGCATGAAGGGGGGGAGGGTAACTTAACCTAGCAAGGGAGGAGAGGGGGGTAACCTAACCTGGAAGACCAGGCCCACAGAAGTATGAATTGTATGTGTATATATGTAGGTGTGTTTGCATATTTGCAAGTATGTGTGTATGTTTGTATATATGTATAGTGTGAGTAACACAACCTAACAAGGGTAATAAAACACATGAAGGAGAAAGAGAAGATGTTCTCGCAGGCATATCGCATCGCATAATGGAGTCTTGACAAGCCATCCTAGGTGCCTTTAGCATCACAGCCAGTGAGAGCACAATAATCTTGTCCCGAAATCGCAATTTCGATTTTGGAAGATTATTATTTTGCTCTCTGTACAATTCCATAGTTCGGCCGCACCTGGAGTACGCTGTGCAGCTCTGATCGCCCACCCTCAGAAAAGATATTGACAGGCTGGAGCGACTCCAGGCGAGGGCCACAAAGTTAATCCCTTCTGTTAGGCATATGGGGTACAATTCACGTTTACACGCCCTGAATTTGCTCTCACCCCGTCTCCCTCTCTTCCCCCCCTCCGTCTCTCTCTCTTTCTCCCCCGTCTCTTCCCCCCCGTCTCCTCCCCGTACCCCCCCCCCCCGAGTCCAGTCCTACTCTGAAACCTATGGATTCGTTATAGGTCTTAATATACAGCCTAAATTAAATGATCATAAAAATGTACTTTGCCCGCATATGTAATGTTCCTCACCTCACAGGCGACTCCGTACATGTGGCAACGCCGCAGTGTTAGTTAAGGTACCCCAACTAGGGGAAGGTGGGGTGGAGGGGGAAAAACCGAGTCCAACAACATATAACACAGACATATATATCTAAAGGACAATTGAATGTGCAGTCATTGACATACAGATAATTATATTGTAATGTCTGTGTTCATAAAGATAAACAATTGATATGATCTTATACAGCTTCTAGGCTTTCTTTTCCACCTCTACGCACTGTTTGCTGAACCTAACATCGCTGCTAATTAGCACACCGAAGTCCTTTTCCAAATCAGTGGCCTCGATATTACTCCCCAACATGGAGTATTCCGACTTGGGATTGGCGTAGCCAAAGTGCATGACCTTGCATTTACCTAAGTTAAACTGCATTTGCCATTTTTCGGACCACACACTCCTCATCAGCGAATTTGTCGATCGTACTGACGATGCCAGCGTCGAAATCATTTATGTAAATAATAAACAACGGTGGCCCGAAAACGGAACCCTGAGGAACCCCGCTAGTGACCGAGGCCCAACCCGAGAGAGAGAGAGAGAGAGAAACGGACTTTAAACATGTAGCATGAAAAGAGAGAAGAAGAAGGGAGACAGAAGAGAGTGCAGACTGCAAGTGAGAGAAAGAAAGCAGAGACGAAAAACATAAATAATTGTCATTCATTTGAAAAATAGTCGAAAGTTGTGATCATCAGTTATTGAAGAGTGAATCACTTTAGCCGGTTTAATGTAATATAAATATAAAATTGTGATATGCAAATCTTATTGACAGAATTCCTCTTACCACGACACGAATTAAACATTATATAGATTGAGAATCGCACATCCAATTTTGAAGTGGAATCTGGAGATTAAAACTTAGGTCTCATTTACTTTTTCAAATTTAGATTATAATTTTAATGATCCCCTTAAACTCTGTTTAGGTTACAAACATTATAAAAGTTAATTAAGCAGAAAGTTTAAATGTTTTATACAGATAATGCATAAGTAATGAAAGCTATAATAATGTTAATCGGTATTTCTTATGGTTTTCAAAACGGATGAAATTCTCTTCAAAATAATAGACAAACATTCATGTAAAAGTGCGTAATATTTCCGAAGTTCTTTGGTAACAATAAAAGAAGGGTTTTAAATTAATTTCTGATTAAGCAAAGAAAAGGTTTATCCAATTAAAGGAAGCTCAAATATGAAACTGAGATAGAGTCGCTTATTTGAGAGCCTTCCTTCTGTTACTTCTTATTCCCTAAGAAACTCAACGATAAAAATTTGCTTTCAACTTCTATTAAGACGGGAACTTTACGGGTAAATCAGTAGTTCATTATTTGCAATCGTCTTTCAAATAGAAGTTATACTGAAAATAAAATGTTGAATTTAGAGCATGTTATCATTTCCACTTTCTACTCTATATTTCGAATATGAATATCAAAAGACTCGGTGAAGATTTTATAAATTACTTCCTTTATATTGAAATAGTTAATTTGAATCTCACGATACAGGCCTTTGTCAGTCACACTGGCAGCAGTAGTAAATAGTTCCGTATGACATGAAAATTTTAAACCATTAGGCCTGTCAAAATAGGTAAAGAAAAGGTTTCTCATCGAATTACAGTAGGTTCCACTAAGTGACTAACCGGATACTTACTGGCTCTCGCTTGAACCTATATACCAAAAAGGGAACCACAGTACTGTATACGGTCAATGTGAGGAACTCATTATTACTTGGAACGTTAAAGTTACAAAAAGACGATTTAGGTACTTCAACATGTATACTTTAGGAACATTCCTATTTCCAGTGTACGGCATGGACCCCCGACATTAAATATGTTGAATAAAGTAAATGAACACATCACTAAATAATAAAAATTCTTGCTCGTCCATGTCTTTCAGCTTTCATTTCATCCACGGATGAATTATGGTAAGAAGCATTGAACCGAAATCCAAGACCCATTGATATAATGTCCTCACTCGTACCCTGACACATAATCAATATATAGCGTGAATATGGGCAGTAATGCTCTAGTACTAGTACTAATTCCATTATACTTACATTTTATTGTCTTTGTCTTCAGTTTGACATTAGTAGTATGGGTGCAAAATGGGAGTGCAAGAATGTTGCAATGCAATATTGATCAATGCTGCAAGAGGGTATGCAACAAAGGGGAGGGGAATGTTGCACTTATGCAACAAGGGGGGTTATAAAACAAATCAATGCTGCAATGAAAGGGGGAGCTTTGGGGGAGAAGGGGGGATGACTTCTCCCAAAGGAGTAACCTTAACCTAAGAGGGGGAGAGAAAGGGGGAGGAGGGTCTTTGGGGGAGAAGGTGGGATGTCCTCACCCTCCCAAAGGGAAACCTAACCTAAGCCTTAACCAAGGAGGAGAGAAGAGAGAGAGAGAGAGTTCTTTATTCCATCGGAGTCCGTCGCATAATGAGCGTCCAGGGGCCCAGCAGTTGTTATATAGAGGGTTGTGAGTTGCTAGGTACCCATACATATTTTAATTATGTTCAGGTGAACCTTATTAGGGTGAGTCACCAGACGGCACCATTTATTTTAATTATGTATTTATTTATTTATATAAGGAAAGTTACCAGATACCACCATTTTAATTACTTATTTATAGATGAGTTTCCAGAGACTCCTATATAATTTAATTATATGCAGGGTTACCGGGCTGCACCATTTATTTTAATTACTTACTTATTAAAGGCAAGAGAAACTTTCTCCTTAAATTGGTCGAACTAATTAAAACACATTATTTATTTAATTACCAATAAAAGAAAAATGTCTGCAAAATAACAGTACACACTTTTTATATATAAAAGAAAAACAATTATTTTAATTAACTTCTCCGAAAGTGTGTCTTTACTTTTGCCATTCCTCTGCGCACGAGAGAGATAGAGAGAGTGAGGCGTACGTTCTCTTGGATGTGTACGTAGGTAAAGTGGAATTCTCGGCTCCTTTTGAATAAAAAAAGGTGTACATATGGCTAAACACACACACACACCTTATTCTACTTGCTGATCCTGGATGTTTAGTATTATTTTTATATAAGACTATTGTATTAGCCCTACGATTTAATTAACATCACACAGTCTTGTCTTGTATATAGTTTCATGAAATATAGAGCAAATAAATATACAATCATAATAGGTAATTCTATGCACAACTTGAACGAACAATATGGGGATTGTTTGTGGTGGGTTGGTGTGCACTAAAAACCTATAAGAAATACGAATGGAGAATATGGGGATGTTTGTGGTGGGTATGTGTGCACTAAATGCCTAATATATACACGTCTACTGAGAAGTCTATTATTTTTATAAAGAAATTTCAACGAAATCAAGAAGAGGATTCCTTTATTCATTTATTTTAAATTAAAATTAATTCGTACCTTCACGCTAGTATATTTAATTAACAATAAAAGAAAAATGCATGCAATATAATAATTACATATTATATATGAGGGTTCGCGCGTCTTAAGGTACCTAAGCGCCACCACCACAGGTGAAAACGTGTTTTTGATGGATATCACTATTTTCACCCTTCTTCTATCGCGTGGTTTGGGTTATAATGACCTTACGACAATAGAAGTATGGTTGAAAACCTTATGAAGCGAACTACTTTTTTCACCTCTATCGCCAGAAAAAAGGTCACCCAAAGTTCGGCATAATAAGAAAATCAAAAAATTAAAAAAATATATATATAAACTATAAAATATGAAAATCTATTCCAAAAACACAACATCTTCATTATAATACTTAGAACTCTAATTTAGCCAAAAATGAACGTTCTAGCTCAATTAGTAAGAGAGATACTATTGCCAGAATAATGCTGAACTTTGGAGGCGATTTCTGGCGAATTTTAATTTTGGCGCTTAGGTACCTTAAGACGCGGGACCCCTTATATGTATGTGTATATATATATATATATATATATATATATATATATATATACACATATAATAATAAATAATAATATTTTTATTATTTTTTTTATTTAATTTATTATATATATTCTCATTGAATAAAATTTTAACAGTATCTATTTACTTTCGTCGGGGAGAAAGCGTGTAACTATTGCGATCAAATATCAAAATGGTCACTTCGGCCACATTGGAATGTAGTTTCACCACATCTAGTATCAAAGACCCGGATTTTCCACCGCTGACTTCATATATTATTATTGTCATTGTTATTATAATGAAGTTAAAAACTCAATTCCATTACAGACACAGACAATTTACTTTTGTCATTCCTCTTTTTATATATATATATATATATATACATACACCAGATTTCTTCTCAATTTCGTACATTTTTTCCGTTCATCTTAATGTTCATTTATTCTTTACAGTCTATTAAAATTGACAACAAACATTTTAAATATTCTATAAGGTTACTGGAGTATCAATTTGGCCTTCTTGCAAGCCGGAGTACTATAGTACTATAGATCAAATTTGAGCCATAAGAAAATATCTTGAGAAGAGCCGAGAATTCAATCTGGACCGCTTCATATGTTTTTTGGATCTGGAGAAGGCATTTGATAGTGTGCCCAGGAAGAAGCTGTGGGTGGTTCTGAGTGAGAGAGTGCCACCCAAGCTTCTGAGAGCAGTAATGAGCACCTATAGGGTCTCCCAGAGCACGGTGGTGGGATCAGAGGAATGGTTTGATGTAAGTACAGGAGTTAAACAAGGAGTGTTCTGTCACCCATTTTATTTATTGCCTACATCAATAGGGTTATGGAACACACAACTGAGGAAATTGAGGAGGAAATAGAAATTTTTGGATATGCTGATGATGTAGCTGTTGGGACTAACACAGCACAATCCCTGGAGAGAATTATGCAGAGGTGGGATGAGAGATTGAGGGAGTATGGACTGAAACTGAATTATGATAAAACTGAATATATGGTGGTAACGAGGGGAGCGAACGAGGATGGAATCTTTGTTGGGGGAAGGGAAATGAAAAAGACGGACATATTTAAATACCTTGGTAGTGTGATGGCAAATGATGCGGGTATGGATGCAGAGGTGAATGAAAGAATTGCTAAATATAGCAGAAATGTTTCCTTCCTGTACCCCCTATTGAAAGATCAAAACATCCCTAAAAACGTAAAGACGCATATATACTCAACAATATTGAACCCAATCTTGCTATACGGCAGCGAGACTTGGGCCCTAACCAAAAGGACGAGGGGAGAACTGCAAGCAGCTGAAATGAGGATCCTGAGAGTGATAGAAGGAGTAAGTAGATTGGATAAAATAAGGAACACTGAAATAAGAAGGGGATTGGGTGTAACTTCGGTTAATGAGAATATTGAGAGGAACCAACTGAGATGGTACGGGCATGAACAACGAATGCCGATGGAAAGGACAGCAAGAAGAAAGAATGCTGGAATGGGCCTCTCAAAACAGAAGACCAGTTGGAAGACCCAAGAACCGATGGATGGATAACATCAAGAGTGCTGTCGATAAGTGTGGAATCAGTCTCCAACGGGCGAACTTGATGTGTGGAGATCGAGAGGCATGGAGGGGTCTCTTCCGGGGGCTCCCAACTGACAGACCGCTTTAGGTCTACCAGGCGCCTGGTAAAAAAAGAATAAGAATAATATTAATTTTACCTATAATTCGAAAGACAAGGAAGGCATTCGTTGAAGCAACTTCTCTTTTTATTCGAGAAAAGGCAGCAGAAACTAACGGTATAAACACGGAACAGGTGAACAGTCGGTCAAACAAGTTAACCTCAAAGGTCCATTTGACCTAAATCCGTCCAATACCACACACAGAGAACCTCTCTCTACTCCTATTTATTGTTTTCAATATCGTAATTAATAATGATCTTAAATTGTATTATATATACATAAGCATCACGTGATTGTTTTAAATAAATTATTTATAGGCTAAATTAGCCTTTCATTAAGTAATGAATTTCCTTATCATATTCCCATATGCAACAATATATATAGGGTGGTGCAAATTACAGTAGTAATAATAAGCTAAATCGGTTTTCCTTCTCCCCGAATTGTTCATTTTGACTAAGATCAAGCTAGTCACCCGCCTTAGACCTAAAGTTTAACGTTGAATCCGAACTACGCAACAGCACAGGCGGGCAGAAATTACAATGTCATTGACCTGACTCTATCTCTCAACCTTTGATCTGCACCGTAGCGTCTTAACCAATAGGATACCTAGAGTGCCCATTTATCTAACAGTCCAACCAGACATTCATTTTCACGAACTAAACACAATTTAATCACACTCATACGCGAGAATTGGCAAGTAGAAAGTCAAGCCGAATAGATGAATCAAACTATGGAAAGTTCAGGATCGAATAGTATGACGGCAAATAATAATAATGCAAAATATTGTCGTGATAGAGATTGCAAGTGGCAAATGTTGATTAATGTTGCAAAGGGGTGAGGGATATTGCATGAAGGGGTGGTTTCCAAAATGGGAAAAAGCAAGAATAGAATAGGCGCAAATAATATTGCAAATATTTGAAACCATCGTGGTAGAGATTGCAATTGGCAATACACCTTGGGATATAGCATTAAATCTCCGGAGAGAAGATAAAGACACCGTCAGTCGACCAATCAGGACGTCCAAAGCGTGGACATTTAATATAGGTGTTACGATTGGTACACAAAATTTAACATAGCCCCGCCCAGTTACACTGACAACCAATCATCAAGCTTACAAACGCCTATTAGTCTTTTGGGGGTGGTGCTTGGGAATCATGCATATAAAAGTAAGTATTTTCAGCTGGGATTCAGAGTAGTCTTTTTTACCAGTGAAAAAACGTTCCCTCCGTCATGAATCCAGAACTTTACAGTTTACCGGATTTAAATCAAGAGACATTGCAGAGGTATCTACAATTAATCTTTTTAACGCAGCCGACCGGGATGCATTATTTCCAACGCGAACCGTTGATGATATTTGCAATGACGCTCCTTAGGATCCGACGCAAGGGACTGCCGTAGAAATGTAGTAATTATGTCCTGTAATTTTATTTTTTGTAGCCAATTATTCGCGAACTGTGTATTTATTTAGTGTGCCTGTCATGAGAGCACTGTTCGGGATTATTTCATCATATATATGGAGGGTAGTACTAACAAAGACCCTAAGATCCACTCTAAGGTTAGCCCGAGAGAAAGAAAATAGTAGGGGCTTAAGAGAATAAGAGGTTAAGTAAGCAGCAAAACGTATCACTCGTGGGTTAACACTCATTCAGAAAAAGAGAAAAAGGACTCACCATCATCATACGCCGGCCACTGCAGACAAGTCGGATAAATAGTCGAAGAGAATAGGAAAGGGGTGAAAGATGAAGAGAAGTAAAATAAGAACGCTTACAAACCATGCAAACAGTCTTAACTCACTGTCATACCATGCAAACTACAGACATGCAAGTAAAGAGAGTTACAGACATGCAAGTAAGGATAGGATAATAAAAAGAAAAAAGGAAGGTAAAGTTAAACAAAAAGTGGGTTAGTTTACGCTACGAGCTACATCTACATTCGTGTTAGTCTAATTTTTTTTACAATAATTTTTTTGCAGGCATATCATACGCTGGCATGTTACAAGCTTGCATTAATCATCAACAGACTCATCCTCGACCACGACCCCCAGAGCTCCTGTTGCTATTTGTTTTTTTAATTTTAAACAACGTTAATATTTTAAAAAGTCTAACTAGACGGTTTTTAAACACATTAACGCTGGAAGAGTGCTCGACGAGTGCTGGAAGATTATTCCATTTATCAATTACTTTAAACGTAAAGAAGTTTTTAGCGATATTAGTAATGAAACGTCTGCCACGCAACTTAAATCCGTTATTACGAGTATTGCTATTATCAAAAGTGAACAGTTTGTCAAAATTTACTTTATGGATGTTATTAACGAGTTTAAAATCTTCAATAAGCTCCCCCCTTAATCTCCTAGTTTCAAGTGAATGCAATTCTAACTCTTTAATCCTATCTTCATAAGGCTTGTTGCGCAATGACGGAATTAGTTTCGTGGCACGACGCTGAACCCTTTCTAACTTATCAATATCCTCACGCAAATACGGGCACCAAAACTGAACGGCATATTCTAAATGAGGCCTGACTCGGGACTTGTAAAGGGGCAATATAATATCCTATTTAAATTCTAAATTACGCGCTATGAAGCCTAACATCCTATTAGCTTTTGCGCAAGGCTCCAGGCACTGGTTCCTAACTTTTAAATTCTTAGATACACGTACGCCTAAATCTACTTCCTCGTCAAGGCTCGCTAAATCTATCATCCATCGTGTACGTGTAATTATTGTTACGAGAACCTATATGCAATACTTTACATTTGTCTACGTTAAATTGCATCTGCCACTTATCTGTCCACTCCATAATCCTATTTACATCGTCTTGGAGCCTATTTCTATCGTCCTCGTTAACCTTACCGCCTATTTTAGTATCGTCAGCGAATTTTGACACGTTACTAGTCAATCCTACATCTATGTCGTAAATGTAAATTACGAATAGCAATGGGCCTAACACTGAACCCTGTGGGACACCACTACCTACATCCAACCACCCCGATTCACTACCTTTAACAACGACCCTCTGTCTCCTAGCACGAAGCCATTCCTCTAACCAGTTAGCTACCTGACCGCGTATACCGTACGCTTTAACCTTCGCAATTAACCTTCTATGCGGAAATGTATCGAACGCCTTTTTAAAATCTAAATAAATAACGTCAGCCGCTCTATGCCTATCGTATTCGCGCACTATTTCGTTATAAAATTCTACCAAATTAGTTAAACAAGATCTATGGCGTCGAAACCCATGCTGACTACTATTAATCAAATCTCTACTTTCTAAGTGATCGATGATACGATCCCTAACTACGGATTCCAAAAGTTTACCGACAAGTGACGTTAAGGTAATGGGCCTATAATTGCTAGCTACTGTGCGGTCGTCTTTTTTAAAAATGGGCGTGACGTTAGCTAATTTGAAGTCTTCAGGAATAATCCCCGTTTCGAGTGACTGATTAAAAATCTCCGTTAAGGGGTCTACGATAACGTCTTTCAAATCTTTCAAATGTCTGTGATAAAAAGCGTCAGGGCTTGGAGCCTTGATAACTTTTATTCTATCGATATGATGTGCAATCTCACCCTCGTAAACGGTTATTTCATCCAAAATAGTCTCGCTACTAAATGGAATGATATCGTCCACGTCGGGGACATTATTTATGTCTTCTACAGTAAAAACTGTCGCAGAAAAGTTATTGAAAATATCCACCATCGCCTGAGCGTTAGAAGCCAAAGCGCCGTTAACATCCACTAGAGGGCCTAGGTTATCTTTTATCTGCTTACGATTATTGACGTATTCAAAAAACTTTTTTGGAGTATGTTTACTATCCGCAGCTATAAGTATTTCTAAATTACGCTTAGCATTCCTAACTGATCTTTTAACCAGACGTCTAGGCTCGATATATCTATTAAAGTTAGCTGCCGTGCCATTGCGCTTATTAAGTTTATACGCTCTATTACGCTCGTTTATGAACTCGCCTATTTCCCTAGTCCACTACTTGGGCCTACCATGATTTCTAGCGCACTTCGGCCTACGAGGAATAACCTCCCTTTCAATATTCATAAAACTTTCTTTAAACGCCTCCCAATGCAAATTCGTGTCATTACCCATAAATAAGTTATCCCAGTCCACTACTTTCATCCTATCCGCAAAACCATCAAAATTAGTCCTACGAAACTCAGGGACTTCTATTACGTTACTATCCTTAGTGTTTTCTATCAATAACTTAAACCTAAGAATTTGATGATTACTACATCCTAAACTCTCGCCTGCTTCTAAACCTTCCACTATTTTTTCGTCGTTCGTCATCACCAAATCTAAAATATTTTCACCGCGCGTTGTAACCATCTGTCATAAAAAATTATCTTCCATGAACTCAATCAATCTCAAACTATCCTCATTACCAGTAAAATCCTCGTAATTAACATTAGGGCAGTTAAAGTCTCCTACCATTATACTATTACGATTGTCAATAAAGTCACCTTGAAATGAGTAAAATCTAGTATCGGTATCGAGGGGTTGAACGGGAGGTCTATAAACAACAACAAAATTAAAACTAATACTACGCGCCCTAACTTCGACGCATATCGCATTAATTGCTGCCGGAAAATCTATCTTAACCTCGATAGCCCTAAGGGAATTACGATCTACAGCAAAACGCCGCCACCAAACCTATGTAACCTATCATTAGTAAAGATTTTAAAAACCGATACATCAAGTTCCCCCAACAAGTCCCGAGTCATGGTATTTAACCACGTTTCAGTGATAGCAACTACATCGTAGTTACCGGAATAAATTATCGCCTTAAATTCGTTTAATTTATTTCTATTACTACGCGCGTTGATTCGTTAAATTTTTTTATTGTAATCTTTTGCAAGTTTTAATTAATTTTATGAATTCCATAATGTTATTCGTCATTTTCTCTTAAAGGAACTTCTCTGAGCGGTGCAAAGATATCTTCACATTGTAATACTCTTACTATATGTATACTCTGCATAGGTTTTAAACAATTGGGTTTTTATTAAAAAAGATTCAGTATGAACTAATTATTGATCCTTTCCCTTTAAAAGTCCGATGAGGATTTGACTCGTGTTATACAATCTTTTGGTTTTGAAGAAACTCATGTCGTGTACCTGAATACGGAGGTAGATGTTTTGCCGAGCAGTCAACCCAGCGATTGTCACATTATTAACGAAATAATGTAAGTTTTTTGTTTGTTTCGATCTTTTGTTTCGGGTAAGAAGACACAATGTATTTTCCTCAATTTATTAAATGAAAGAAATCATGTTTTTAGTACAATAACCATCTTAAGCTACAGAATATACAAACTAAACTTATTGGATACAAATATATATATCTATGTTACGACAAACATCAAAATCGCTCAGTGAACGAAAAAACATCCACAACGCGTTGTGGATGCACCTAAGTGACCACACACACCGATGTTAGATATTTTTTTGCTTCATGGCCCTTCTCAAACAACCACAACGCGTTGTGGACGATTTGAAACGACCACACACCGATGTCTTTCATGAAACTCTATTTAACACGACGTATATTGAAATGATATAAACACGACGTATATTGAAGTGATATAAACACGACGTATATTTATCGACGTATTCAACGATAAAACTAATTAATGACGTAAAACTCTTTTAATGATGTAAACAAGCGCTGACACTATCATATTTCCTTACCAAAATTTTTTAGAGGCAAAAAACCCTTAAAGAAAGGGGAGAGGGGAGCACTACGGGGTTTCGCCCCAGTACCCCCGAGACCTAAATTATACAGGTGATAATATTGATTAAATGTACTCATCTTGTATGGGTAGCCGAGCCAAAAGGACTAATGTAAAGGATAAAAAAGCTAAGTGCACTTTTTAAATTTATTACAAGCCCAAATATTTTCAAACTAATATAATAAGTAGTCTTAAAATAAAAAGTAGGAGAAACATTACTATATTTTTCAACACCAGGGGTATTGCCAACAATCAAATGACCTAATTGTACAGACGTATCTTCAGTAGAAAACCAAGGTTGTCTTTTTTGGAAAACATTGGCCTTACTTCCGTACGCATTAATTTGATATTGCAAACCTAACATAGCATAAAGGGAGAATCTATGCCAAGCGTTATGAGTACGAGTTTTAGGTCGGTGTGTGGTCGTTTCAAATCATCCACAACCCGTTGTGGTTGTTTGAGAACAGCCATGAAGTGAGAAAAAATATCTAACATCGGTGTGTGGTCACTTAGGTGCATCCACAACGCGATGTGGCTATTTTTTCGCTCAATGAGCGATTTCGATGTTTGGGCGTAACATATACACGAACAAAACCTCATGCTATGCAACGAGTGCGCACAATCGGAAAACTGCTTTTTATCTGTATGCATACCATTTCGTCGTCTCGTTGAGTGTGACACGGGTCGAATCACTTTTAAAAATTTATAAATTCCTTACCACGTGACATATGCATGCGAAATGAAAGGCAGGACATCCCGCAAGTATTACTAAAATATCCTTGTAGACGGAAGGGATTCCATAAAATTTCGGCGATATGCATCTGCTCGAGAAATTTTACAATAACAGGGTCAATCTAGGGTTGAGTGCCGAGTGAATCAAAATAGCACATGCGTTCCCTATTTTTAAAATAGATTGCAAACCAATGAATCCCTTCACTACCTATAACATCTGTGTTCACAATAACACTACCGCATTATCTCGTAGTTGGCCATTTCAATGTTTCATTCTTCGCAAACACACCGATAAATTTGGAACGTGTGATTCGTTCACTATTCATTACTCTCTGAAGTGTATTCGCGTCCAACTTAAAAGTCAGTGACAACGCCCCTAAATCTGTCTACTTCTATTAGGGCTTGTGACTCGAGGTATACTAGTACACTAATAGGCGCGTCTATCGGTTTGGCGAATTCCAATCTGACTGAGATGTTTCCACTCTGTTGTGGATTTAAGTGTGTATTTACATTAGCAGATTATCCGTTTGACATCACACCTGGCTTAAGGTTAAATTGATCGATGAATTCTTTCTGCGTTACCCCAGTCCCCAACTCATCACAATCACCTGCAATATGGGCCAGGTTACTATATGCTCTCGAGCAAAACGGGAACACAGCGTCTGATGAGTAGTCCGTGTCCAATGTTCCTCCCATCGCAACGCCATTAACATAGTTATATATTTGTAAGGCCAAAATTCCCGAATTTAATTGCATTCTTTTTATATTTTTTATTCACCGAATTGTGTTCCTGTATTCCAATTAATATCCTTTTAGGTAGATTTCGCAGGCCGATGTTTTCTATCTGTTTCGATGCCAACCCTGCTGGCACCGTGTATAGTTTGATCTGTACTCTGTTAATTGTGTATTTTACTGTGGCGTGTAGTAAATTTTTCTCAACTTCTATTTGTCTTGGTGAATTTAATTTCACTCACCGTACGCGGAGGTATGTCTCCATAATGTGAATCACAACGGGTTTTGCTCCCTCTTCTTGATCAGTATCCAGATTTAAACAGATCTCAGGATTCGTGTGGGTGAGCTTTATTTTCATATCCACCCCATTCACAAGCAACTTCTCCTGGAATGTGTAGTCTGTATGCAGGCGTCCAAAACACTCGTATATCTTCGTTCAGAATTTTTAAATTTGTCCTTTATACTACTTTCGTCTTTAGCTTGATAATAACCCTTGGCACTTACAAAGGTATCCTTCGCTTCTTTCGAAAAGTTCAGCACATTTTCAAGATAGGCTCGTAGGTGATAGTACCCCGTTCCTGCCGATATGTTGAACTGATTTAAATATACATCACACTGGTTGAATATGGAGTGCAGAAAGTTTGTTTCAGGGTATACAGCATGTTTGTCATCGCAGTCCGTTCCATCAGAATGGGCTATACGTAGTTTAGCGTACATGTGCACAGAGCTTGGGTAAAAAAAGTAAAGGCCTGAGCTGTGTATCACGAATTCTATAGGGGCACTCTGGGAACTAATTGTGTTTAAAGCGTTAATTGTAATAAAGTCACTGTTTTCAAGAGAAACTTGAGTTGGGGGCATGTCAAAGAGGGACAGCTCCGATTTACAACATTGTGAACTACACGGATGGATGAAGCGTGCCATGACGAGTTAGAAATAGTGCCTCCTCTCTCGACAAGAAGTAAACAAACTATAATTCATGAGATCAATGTCCTTAGCTTATATCAGTCAAAAAAATGGTCAACCATAGGTTTCATTCGCTTGGAACACTTCTTTTTTGATATCCTTTTACGCTTAATGCCACGTGATATAATCCATTATTCCAGACAGCTCTCTTCTTCCCACCACCACGCATTTTTCTCTTTGCATCTTTGACGATTTCGTCCCCTGTACGTTTTAAGTGTTTCTTTAGAGCTGCTTTAGGTTTAGCCCCAGCCAATATGTCTTCTGCTGTGTTAAGACCTGATTGCAGCGCTTTCCTCCCGAGGTATCTGGCACCCCTCTTCAGCAAAGAGACAGCCGTACGTAGTATGGTTGAATAAATGGACCCAAGTCCACTACCACGCTGGTATCTCACACCTCGATAGACTGTGAAAGCCTTTCTGTCCATTATAACTCAATGCGTCGGAAGTGCAGCTTCACTGTTAAGCTCCCATCACCGAATGGGAAATTTTTCCCTCAATCGTTCTTATATATATTGAGATATTGGTTATTAGATTAGTTGCGACATTCACATAATGGGGCCTGTCATATGTAATACTCAAACTCTTCCCTCTATGGTTGGGAATGTGAGCAATGCGTAGCAGGCGTGCCTGGGTATCCTCAACAAACTGGTGCTCTACTATATTGTTGTAATTAGCACATGTCTGGGGGTGTATAGCCATCGACCAATTTCTCCAATTTCATTTAATATATTACCCTGGACAAGTCATTTTGTAACTCATGAAAGGTATCTCTTTGGAACGCTGCT
Organism: Bathynomus jamesi; assembly: GCA_023014485.1. Classification (NCBI taxonomy): domain Eukaryota; kingdom Metazoa; phylum Arthropoda; class Malacostraca; order Isopoda; family Cirolanidae; genus Bathynomus; species Bathynomus jamesi. The sequence goes on along the minus strand of JAJOZX010004025.1, from coordinate 42,670 downwards.
CCATATCGGCCATCGGTTATAATTTTGAACAATCCTTTGTCTTTAATATTTCTATTATCCTGTGATTTTAGGGTCAGAGCATGTGCAGGGGTTTCTTTGTTTATGATTTCGTATACTAAATCAGCCGTAAGATTTGAGTTTTTTAAACTTACGTTCAAGTCTCTCACAACATTTTCAGCTGCACCATAATGGCCCGGATCTAGTGTTACTACTGTAATGTAATACCGTGCATTATCAGTCCGGGAGATACGTATAGTTTCATCCCGAGTTACCCCGGCTTTTTCACACTCATCAAGGTCTCTAAGAATCGTAAAAAGGGATCTATATAATCAATATTTAAGAAGAGGGTGTCCAGCTGAATTTCGCATACGTACACCTCATACGAATCACGACCCAGTTCAATGGGTCCATGAAGTTCTGTTACAAAGTTGGCCAGGGTGTTGTTAGGATGTACAGATAGGGACGAGGAGGACGGTAGTGTGACGTAGAAATGGTTACGCGTCATGTTGCATACTATTTAAGCTTCATTATTGCATCAGCTTTTATATAGGTGTTGAAGCTTTCTGGGTACCCTAGCCATTTCACCAGGTACATTTTTCTCTTTCCTGAACCTTTGCTGCCTAAAATTTTTTCAATTTTAAACACATTTTTTCCTAAATTAAATGTCACTTTCTGCAACTCCACGCGGTAAAAGCCTCCTGCGATTTCTTCCCCATTCAAATCTTCAAAGTAATACAACATTATCTCTCCTTTAGGTCTTATAGCCCTAACTTTAAAAATCTCACGTGTCCAGCCTTGGTCAAATCCCTTCGCGTATTTATTTCCCGAACGCGACAGCCTTACATAATCATTGATTTTGAAACGCGCAGAGTGTGGTGGTGGTGGTGTTCCATCTCTTCTCACATAAGGTTCTGGGTGCGTACCTCTTTCTAAAATCTCATTAGATGTTTTCCTTATCGTGCTATGGTGTGAGCGGTTGTAAGATGAGGTCAATGATTCCAGAATGTTTAGAAATCTGTATGTGTTTTTGTGTAAAACAGCGGTGCATGCGTTCCTTTATGGTACATTGAACTCTTTCAGCTAAAGATTCCTTATGTATAGAATTGGTAGTGTAGTAGCTGATATTAAACTCTGTCAACATGTTATGAAAAGTTCAACCTATAAATACTTTCCCCATATCAGTACAAAAATTGCCAGGAACCCTGTTTTCTTTCAACATGAACGTTTTGGTAGCTTTAGCAACTGTTTCAGGCGATTTATTTTTCAGAGGAATTAACAACAGATATCTAGAGAATACATCTATTATGAATAGGATGTAGTGGTAACCATCATTATGAACTGAATATCTTTGCATGTCTGTTAAATCTGCTTTCCAAATATTCAATCGAAGCAGCTATTGTCTTGGCTGTTTTGAACCTTTTTCTCATAAGCTTATGAAGTGTATAAGCGTCCTGCTGCCGCAGAAACCTCTCAACATATTTTTTCCCTACTCCATCATTGTAAACACTTTTGTGCACGGAGGCTGGGCTAGAAATGTCATAATAAAGTCTTCTTAATATGTTAGTCATTTGCGTATTTTAGAGGCACGTGGGTAGGGTTGACAGTTGTTTAACCTCTTCTTTTTCCTCTTCAGAGGTGTTACCGTCGGGGGTGATGGCGTTTTCAATTGTGGCACGTGCAAGGCATGTTCCAAGTCTTTTAACCTGTTCAGATTTCCTATCATTGCTTTGGGGATATTTATCTGTTGTAGTAATGCTTTAATATGCTTTCATCCTGATGGTGAGGGCCTATCCCACTTTCTCACCAGATCATGGACGATGTCTACGATATTCGATCCCTGTACCTTTGCTCCTTCCACAATGATCTCACCTGTATCGGTCCACTGTATGTTGGGATCCTCATTCAATAGATTATAAAGACTTAAACCTTTATTCCTCAATGTATGTGGGAGGGTGCTTTTTAATACATGCTCGATATGTTGTGGGGTCGACCCGTTATTCTTTGGTTGGTCAGCTTTATCGTCGGAACAGGCCCTATGTCACCATGCCATCGTTTCCGTGCTGTGCCTAATAACCACGGGATCTCTGTCGGATTCTTATAATTTTCGTACTCGTGAAGAAATTTCTGCAGATCTTCTTGGAATAAGAGTCTTTTCTCATCAGGTGTTTTTTCACTGTTTAAGAGGGCTAACAATTCGCTTTCCATTCTTTTAAGCCTGCTTTTTCGGGGTTCTAGAACCGTGTCTGGATTCTTTGAACTTTGCAGTGAAGCATACACCTCGTGTGGAATCACTACCACTTTCTTCATTATATTAATCTACTCAGTAACGGACCCAAAACTGAAAATAAGATGGGGAGGAATGACCCTCCTCTTTGTACAATGATTCGTTTTTTCTTCCCCACAGTTTGACTTTTACGAGCGAGTGCATGTATTATGTTCTTGTAACGGCGTAGGCGAGCCTTCTGAGGGGGTTTCCTTCGTACATTGCAATTTATAACATTAAGACAGATTTCATATATACATTTTAAAAAGACGGAGTCGATATTTTTAGGAAACTTCTGTTGCATTACCCGGGGCAGTCGATGATAGATTTTTATAAACTCATGATATTTCTTTAGCCTCTTTGTCATTCTGGAATATACACCGTTTCAGGCTCGTTTGGAAATATATTCGTTCTTAGAAATACCCTAAACGTGTTTCGCGGATAAAGGTCGCAAAGCAAATATCCGTAACGTTCGCTTGTAGCTTCTTTATAAACTTCCAAAAACTCCTTACGCAGATTCGGGAACATTTGATTGGCTAGTACACTAGATATTGTGTATTTAATGACACATCGCGCATGTATCTATTTTTGAAAAATAGATTCTGATTGATGAAGACACTTATGTTAAGATGGTGGGAGAATACTGTAAATGTCTCCGCAAACGTTTTATCCATTTCCAACATGAGATCGTCAATTACAATGACTATGTTCATTTCCCTTTAACGAATTAACGTCAAATACACTTTCGCAAATGGACCAAAATATCATCTTGGTACTCGTTGAACACTGATTGTAACGTCGAATAGCACCATATAACTTTATGCACAAATTTTGAGAACATTTCTCCCTTTTTTTTAATGATTTCAAGCATAAACACAGTTTTACCACATCCTTTAGAGCCAGATATAGTACATGCGGATGGGCTCGTGTACCTGAATTTTTCTAAAGAATCCATTTCTAACACGTCACACTCCTAAGTGGGTCATTTACAAAATATAATAAATATTTAAGTGATGATCCTTATATTCTACAGCCTTGTTTTTCTCTTCTCCCACACAACCGTGAATGACAGAGGTACAGCACCCCATCATCGATATTACAGATGACCCCGACGAGTGTGTGGTTGTGATCACAGACTTCAACCCCAAAGCTGAGTTCACAACAGCGATACCTGTAGCACGCGACAATTCAAAGCGGAGGCATGATGAAGAGCCCTCTACGTCAGGTATAAAGCGTACCAGGATTGCACCGGTTGTTAGACCACCATTAATAGAGCCCCAACCCTCTACGTCTTACGACACAACCCCCACAATAGTACCTTCCTCAAATATACCCCTTTATTCCTGTTCAATTTCTTGTACATCCTCCACAGCCGCAGCAGCTTCTCGTTCTGTAGAGGATGGTATACCATTCGAGTTGGTGCGCACCGCTACCCCGACACCAGCCTTGACTAGAAATCGGAATATATTCAGGGTTGATCCTAGATCCATGTATAGCAATGGTGTTGAACACGGACTACGGCGCATAGTTGAACGTATTGTAGAGTTTGCCCTTCAGAACCGCGACGAACGTGATGTCCGGACGAGGCTGTCCTTCGAGTTCGGGTCAGATGACGGAGATGTAGATGATTTTTGGGTAGTAATACCATTCAGACGCTTGGTAGCTGTAGATATAGAGTATATATTAGGCCGTATAATGAAGGCTTCTCAAAGTAGTATAGCCTTCAATATAGACAACTTCACCGTAAATATTGACGTGTATTCCATGTTGCGGGTCGTAGTACCACACCTTATACTCTTAACTTCAATTCTCAGGCTATTTATAGACGGCATATAAACGCCGATCGTGGTTGCGGCTTTATAGCAGTCGTCTTGGCCCGTATGTTTACTGTACTAAATACACGGACAAAAAGAATTTGGTTGCCTACGGTAGTGGAGCGTGCCTGTAAACTAGCTGTAAACTTGAGTTTGACTGTAATATGGGTCCTGAAGACCTGAAAAGGTTAGAACAGGAAATGAATGTTCGTATAGTTGTATTTGGAAGGGATGATCGTCGTTGGACTGTGTATGTTTTTAAAAGCTGTGTGAGAGATCTTACAAGACCCGTACTTATTTTAGGACTGTCAGGAACAACGTATCTTCCCATCCGTAATATAAGGGGCCTTTACGCGAATTATGATAAAAGTCGAAAACATGGACATCATGATTTGTGTAAGGGGTGTATCGAGTTTGCGGATGATAGAGTGAAACATTGTAAAGATTGCCACATGGTATGTGTGCAGTGTAAAAGCTCCAAATGTGAAAGCCGTGTAGTTGAAGCTGAGAAGAGGGACTGTGATAATGTGTAAACGCACATTTTTCATTAATAACTGTTTTGAGCTCCATAAATCAATTGGCACTTGCAGGAAAATGAGAATCTGTGAATGTGGTCTGTTTCATATGATGAATAATTGGGGAAAGCATAAATATGATGAAATTCATTGTTCTACATGCCATGAGAAATATAAGGCGGTTGGAGTGTAGCATGTATGCTATATGAAAGACGCTATGCTTAAAAATAGCCCTTATGTAACTGTGTGTAATAACCTGCTCCCTCCGAGTTCGGGCAAGGTCAGGATGTTACTAGAGAGAGGGTTATTACTTTAGCACTCCTGGATGCAGAAATAGTTTACTCTTCCTATTCCCACGATCGCGAAGTACTGTGTGGGCCCGTGTTTTTCTTTTATCCCAGTTATCAAAGTCCAAAGAGTAGAAAATAAACACAACGGCTTACACGATTTTTAATTTGAATATAGGCGAGATAAATATAATGGATTGGCATGAATCACATGTTTCTTTTATATAGAACAGGGGGTTAATAGTAATAATAAAATAATAAAGGTTTCATAATTAAAAAATGTTACTTTATCTTCATTGTAAGATACGAAATAAGTCGAGAGAACTTCTAAAACGCCCTCTCCTCCGTTCTCAGTCCCAAGACTTATATGCATCAATTCCAAACTACCGATCTTTCTCTCTAAACGGTCAAATTTCAAAATGATACCCAATCTTCCAATTCTCAAAAGCAATTCTCTAACGAGCTGACTTTCCCTCGTCAGCCCGGAGACTCCTCCAGGGATCTGCCGTAAGGGCGCTGATCCCCTTCTTGTATAGTCAAAGGAACGGAACCTGGCAGCGCCATCACGCAAGCGGTTGACGTCACCTGAGAACTTTGGAGAAGCGAGCGTCTCACGATCCATGGTGTTTCCCAGGTGAAATCAAAGAAACCGTTCGCGTCACTGGCGTGTGACTTCCGTTCGGAAGGAAATTAGTCATACACTAGCGTGTGAAATATTGAATGAATGAAATCACTATAACAGTCATCAGGGCGCGACTTCGATTATAAATTAACACATGTATAGCATGTGTACTACGATATAGAAACATATACGAACGCTGAAAAGAAGGGTTTATTCCACATTTACTTGTAAGCCAAACTATCTGTGATGAGTGCATGGAGATAGTGTGATGAGTGTCACAAATGTGGCAAACGGACAAACAATTGCCCACGATAGCCCTGTGAAACTCTGTGTCCTGTATTGTCAAGTTAGCGGACAAGTTAAAAAAAATGACTGTGTATATTCTTTCCCATGACGGGACAAAATTTGACACACAGTTCCTCTATAAAGAGCTGCTTGAGCACGAGTCATCCGAGATAGTTACAGGTGATCCCTTGAAAAGAGGAAACGAACTTATACAGATGCAAATAAGAGGTAATGTAGAGATTAAAGACACTTTATTATTCACACATTGTAAATTAGCAAGGTGCTAATTTACACCAAAGGTGATGGGCGTAGCCGCTGACGTTTCAAAAGGATATTTCCCTTACACATTCCTCACTAGTGAAACTTTAAATTACGTAGGACTACCTCCACACAAACATTACTTTAACCATGAATGTATGAGTACAGATGAACGTGAAGATTTTGACCGCTACAACAACAGTTTTAATGAATCTAATCCATACAATATAGCGAATGAATGGGAGCATTATTGCGTGAATGATGGGCGCAGTTATGGGCACAAGGCTATTACTGGCTCATACACATACATCAGGAGACAGGTATATACATAAAGCACGCCCGCAACACGGGGAAAGTACCCATTAAGGTTAATGGTCGTGTTTTTTAGGTTGATGGTCTAAGTGAAAATCGTGACACTGGTGAGAAGACTGTATACTCTTTTAACGGTTGCTGGTGGCACGGATGCCCCCGTCCTGAATGTGGAATCTTAGGAGATATCTACGGTAGATCTCCTGCCGACAGTCTTGCGTGGACGTGGACCCCCACCCGCGATTAACTTATAGGCTCCCAGTTCACTCACAAAGTCTTATGGGAGCATGAGTATGATGCGCAGATGGAAACAGATGGTCAGTACCGTGAAGAAATAAATACGGTCAAACGTTCAATGGTGCTGTTTCCTCTCAAATGCGGTGATAGCTTGTTGAAAGTGCGTAAAAATCTCTTCAAGCTATACTTTCCGCCTACGGAGGGCGTGAAACTCTATTACTACGACTTCTGTTCTTTATATCCCTAGATGATGATGAAAAATCCTTACCCCTTGGGTGCACCTGAAAAGCTGTTAGGACCTGACCTGCCCACCATCGATGTATTCTCAACAAATTTGAACGGGTACCATTTCGGCCTTTCTTTCGTAGATGTGCTCCCACCTCGCGATTTATGGATGCAGATCTTACCCGTCGTTATCGATCACAAGCTCATGTTTCCCCTGTGCGTGAAGTGCGCAGAGGAGAACAATGGGGGATTGTAATCATACAACCAACCAGCGTGAGATCAGAGGTGTATATACAAGCCCTCAGCTGGACCTAGCCGTTCGCCATGGCCACAAAATATTGAAGATACACGAGGTGTGGAGGTTTCAGAAGCTACCCAACCTTTTTCACGCCATATATAAACGCTTTTTTGAAGGAAAAGGTAGAAGTATCATGGTATCCGCGAGGCGTTGATACCGAAGATGAAAGATCGGCTTATATTCTACGTTACCGTGACCGTGAAGGTATACAGCTTGACCAGTCCCAAATTGTAAAGAATCTAGGCAAGCTCGTTAGTGCAAATTTGTGTCTAAACAGTCTCTGGGGAAAATTTGCACAGAATACTGGCAAAGGGAACGTTCGTTTGGCACATAGTTATAGTGAAGTCTGGATTATGCCAACGCTCCCGATGAAGAGGTCATGGACATCGTGAATGTCGGTAATACTTACATAATAAAATACAACCCTAGCGAATTGGCCACAGATACCTCACGGGTTACAAACATACCTGTAGCCAGCTTCACAACGGCCTACGCACGCATCAAACTTTGGGGTTTATTGCATTCTCGTCATCGGAGGGTTCTCTAAGCCGATAAAGATAGTGTGATATTCACAGCGAGGGAGGGTGAATACATGCCTTCTATTGGTGAATTCCTCGGGGAGTTGACTGATGAGATCAAGGATAAGTATGGAGATATCGCATACGCCGACACTTTTGTCTCAATAGGACCAAAAACTTATGGGGTACGGGTGAGGGTGGGGGAGGATATGAAATATGTCGTGAAGGCTAAGGGCATCACGCTCAACCAGGCGAATCGACGGGTCGTTAACTTTGATTCGTTGAAGGAACTAGTGTGCTTGGATGATAAGGGCGACCAGCCATCCCAACTAACTGTAGGGATCCACTATTTTCAGGCGCAGAGGCTGGGAGGCGTGAAGGATACAAAGGTGTGCCGTAACATCTATAGGAACCGTTACCAGGTGCCTGGTACCTATGATACCGTACCCTTTGGATACCAAAATCTTTGTTTGTTATATATATGTCTATTGTTGACGATATGTTTATTTATTACACGTACGTATTTGTAAATATATATACACCTTCAATAATTTGTTTATTAAATACATCGTGTTTCACTTTCTCCTTTGTGTGTGTGTATGTGTATGTGTACATGAGAAAATTCTAAGCTCCGTCCAGCGTGTGTACAGGAGAAAGTTCTAAGCTCCGACCACCTGTATGATCGGCCACGTGACTCCTGCTACTACCTGGGCATATATCTCCCCAGCGTGCTCAGTTGACCGCTGCAAGTCCTAGGTCCCGGACGTGCATTTCCCCACGTAGACGAAAATAGTAATGGCTACCTTTAATATTGCGTGTTCGACGTTTATGAAGTAGTATTCGGCAAAGTGTGAAGATAAGTTACTGAATGGCTCCCTATTCCACCCTCCTTTGATACTTTTAAGGCTACATTGAATCGTGCGAAGGAACAAATACCACGGATATTCTGGCGAGAGCATTGCAGAATTTCGTTGTACAAGTGATGTATTGAACTATGTAGTAGGACTAAACTTTATAAAAGCTTACATATACCGTGAAGTAGAAGAAACAACACGTGCAGAAGAGAAGCAACGGTTATGGTTAGTTAGTCTTGTTGATGAGTGGTGCGACAAGCGATATTATGTTATGCTGCATCATACCGAGTACTCGTACCCTGCGATCGAGAATGTAAATCTTGTCATCATTGAGAATCTTAGTATTTTTACCGCTACATTAATATATATCATGACAAGGTTTGTAATGAGGTTGTGGCTAAAGGTCTGCGTGAGTATTTAACAGAATTTAGAGACGAGTATCGCATCCTAAGCAAAAAGGAAAAATATAGTAATATGTTTCTCTCAAATAGTGCGCCTGAGTGTGAATAAAATGTGTTTAGTTCGTGAAAATCACCTAAGCGAAAGTGTCTGGTGCGTATTCTGGGGAGTGGGAATGATAAAACATTAAAGCCGGTATTGCTTCATGTATCGGAAAATTTCTCAAAACACCTACCCAGTATAATGGGATACAAGTATTCACGTTGGAGCAACGCCGTACACTTTTCATCAGCTTGTGGTGTGACTCAGTCCTCCCGTCGAGCCGATCCGCTCGCCTGTGGCTCATAGTCATCTCAGAGCTTGAAACGAGTAGACGTGCGCTCCTCGAATATGATGGAACTTCCTTTGAGAAGCATTCTCAATGCCGTGTACGATGTGTCAGTGACGAATTCATTGCGCGTGTTCAGGCGTGAAACCGGTGCCATTAACATTATACTGGAACGACTTGTAGACAAGCAAACTCTGGTAAACGGATTGTTGTTTATTTAAGTGTTGAGGAGATGAATAGAATCTTCGTGGTAGTTGAGAAGTGGTGTGAGGATTGTTATAAAATTTCTGCAAGTGTAGGTACAAGAAGAAAGCAGATTAGTGACACCCCCTCAGACGCCATTGTTTTTGTTATGTATAAATAACGATCAGACATGCATTGATATACGGCTGATGTGGAAGAATGCTTCAGATAATAACGTTCTTCTCCCTACGCGAAACCGTTTCATCCTCGACAATGTTTGAAATCGTCGGTTTCCGCAAGCTGAAGCCTATATTAGACGCGCGTATTACGAATATGCTTTATTTTGATACGGTTCTTGAATAATACACCGCTCTGCTCGACGGGTTTACCGAGTATACGACTGAACAAAGCGAGAATGGTCTAGAGCGTGATGCTTATTTAAAAGGTTTAGACCAGCGGTGGCCAAAACGTCGATCGCGATCTACCAGTAGATCGCAGAGCAAGTTTTAGTAGATTGCAGAATGACCAGTAGCTTAGCCTAGCAACAGAGATCTTACATTTCATAATACTAACGAGCACACGACCCGACCGCTACTACCAAAAATTAGCGTTCTTTATGTTATCACCTCCATTATCAGTAGCAACATTTGTTTTATCTTTGTGTTTACCATTCATTTAACAAAAAATAACAAAATTTAACTTTAATAATTCTGAGAGATATTTAATTAATGTCACAGAAAATGATACCGCTAACTTTAATTTCTGCCAAAATTTCATACCGCGGTAAGCTGAGCTGTTATGAGCATGTCACTTAAGTGATGGGTCAGTCATTTGGAATAGTCGGTGGTGAAGGGTAGTCTCCAGTCCAATTGCCTTAATACCGTTAAAATGAGTGCTGGACCAAGTGCCAAGAAACAAAAAACTTACAACTTTCACAATGAGTGGGAGACGGCATATTTTTTTACGATGAAAAATTCCAAATGTGTGTGTTTAATGTGCCATGCATGTGTCGCTTTCGTCAAAAAGGAGAATTTAGAGAGGCATTTTAAAACTATTCACAAGCGGTATGACACTGATTTCCCAGCTGAAAGTGAACTACGTAAGAGAAAAGTCAATAAACTTCAGTCTCAACTTAGTGCTCAGCAGTCTATCTTTACAGGGCCTAGCACAAAATCGAAAGCAGCAACAATTGCGTCATTTCGGGTGAGCCGTGTACTTGCGAAACACAAGAAACCTTTTCAGGATGGAGAAATATTCAAAGAAGCATTTACAGAGGCAGCAACAGCAAAGTCGTTGTTTCAGAATTTCAGTAATAAATCGTAAATACTGTCTGCTATTAACTAGCTTCAGCTATCCAGAAACACACTGATGTGGCGTTGTGAAGTAATGGATGAGAATTTGGTGGAACAACTGAAGAAAGACATACATGACTGCGTGTTCCTTTCACTTCAATTTGATGACTCGACAGATATGATCGACACATCACAGTTATGTATTTTTATTAGAATCGTGTTTAAAGATATGACTGCCAGAGAAGACCTGCTTAAAATCCTACCTTTAAGAGGGAAAACTCGAGGTGAGGACATTTTTCATGCATTCAGTGAGTTTGTTAACGACACACAATTCCCACTTCACAAGCTTGTGATCATAACAACTGACGGATCACCTACTATGACTGGCCGCTCCAATGGGTTCATCGCCATGTGGTAAAGTGACATAAGGTTTCTAAACTTCTTTAATTACACCGGTCTGCATGAAAATCGATTTCTTTGTTTTAAGTTGTGATTCTGAAGCAGTTCGCTGCGCTGAATTAAAAAATGTTACCAGTTTTTTTCTATCACCCACAGTTTTAAAGTTATTAGCAAAACAATTTTGGGGCGTTTTGTAATTTTTTACCTTTTTTATCTTTAATTAATTTCGTTTTGTCATATTTTTCAGATAGATAATTCTAACATTACGTCTTTAAAATTTTAATAATGGCTTCTAGAGGATGTACCCATAGTCCAGACATATTTTGTTATATTTGTGGTCGGTTTTTTGTTGTAAAACAAAGGACAAATGTAACGACCTTCATTAAGAGAGCTTATCATGCTTATTTTGGAATTAAATTAGGAGATCAAGACAAAAGTTGGGTTCCACACAAGGTTTGTCTTACGTGTGTTGCGGCACTAAGGAATTGGAGCAAAGGTAAAAAGAAAAGTTTGCCATTTGGGATCCCTATGGTATGGTATGGCGTGAGCCTAGAAACCATACCGACGACTGCTACTTCTGTTCTTACAATGTTAATGGTTATAATGCAAAGAATAAAGAGAGCCTTCAATACCCAAGTCTTCCATCTGCAATAAGGCCGGTACCCCATGGTCCAGAAGTTCCTATTCCCCGCCCACCCGAGAGTCTGGATCAATACAATTCAGATTCTGATTCAGCTCCAAATCCAGACAATGATGATGTTTATGAACAGCCAACATACATGCAAAAAACTTCACTTTTTTCTACGTGAAGGTCAAAATATGAAAATAAAAACCCACTCTAATAGACAGAGTTTATTTCCACGACAGTTTCGACGCCCACTGGCATCCTCCTCGGGTGGATACAGAAACACGAATGAACCAAAAACAAGAGGGAAAAACAGTCCAGGGACCGACCGTTAAGAAATTCGCACCTAGGTTAGATCCCATTCTCCCGACACCGGAAGGGCATTTTCATTAAGTACATTCGCGCAAATTTAAAACTATCTTCCTCTTCTAAACATAGAGATTCTATTATATTTTTCTTACATAATTATTTAATTTATTATTAATTTTATTACATTTAATATTGCATAATTATTTATTACAGAAATTATAAATTTATTATTATATTGGTTATTACATTATTGTTTATTATACAGAACTTATAAACCGAAAAACGAATGAAAAAAAACGATTAGGAAACAATCCAGAGAAATTCGCACCTACATTAGATACCGTTCTCCCGATACTGGAAGGGCATTTTATTACAGGGTCCGCTTATAAGTACATTCCCACAAATTAAAACTATCTTCTTGTTCTATACATACAGATTCTAATATTTTGACATAATTACTGCATTTATTATTACATTTACATTTTTTTTAACATTTATTATTATTACCTTTACCCTAATTATTAAATTTATAATATTACCTTTATTATTACATCTGTTGCATTTATATTTATTTCCACATTTATTACTTCCATTATTACATTTACTAAAGGCGAGTAAGGAAACATTCCAATCCAGAGACATTTAAGAAATTCACACTTAGGTTCGAACACGTTCCCACGACTCCGTAAGGGATTTTTTGACAAGAATCTCATTAAATGGTCTAACTTATAAGTACCTTCGCACAAATTAAAATTATCTACTTTTTCTATACACACAGATTCTATTATTTTTCTTTTGACATAATTATTACATTTATAAAGTACTTTACTTGATTCCCAATCTACAGTATAGCATGATTATTTTGGCTGGCGTGATAAAAAATGGCATTATTAGTATTACAATTTCTGAAGGCATATTTGTGTTCTAATACGGGTTTCAATATTTCTTCCAGTTTCTCCCACGTATACTAAATCACAACTTTTACAGGGAATGCTGTAGACACAGGCTTGTTCCTCTTTTGCCACGTTATTCCAAATTGCCAACATGTAACGTAGAACTAGGCATGCCCACATCTGTATTTTTAGAACTGATAAAACTCTGTGTCACCAATAATGCCTTCTCCTTCGGTGAAGAATTTTATTTGCAACGTTTTGGTATGGGAATGGGGTCTCCTTTATCCCCAATACTGAGTACATTATACATGGAATACTATGAGTCGGAATTGTTGCAAACAATATGTTTCAGGAATCTAATTTGGTTTCGTTATGTAGATGATATTTTCTCATTTTGGCCTGACCACTGGAACAACTTTGACACTTTCTTTCAGTCATTAAATAATCTTGTTCCCTCTATTAAATTTAAATATGAATGGAAGAACGACAAACAATTACCTTTTCTAGATGTTTTGGTCATTAACGAAAGCGGAAAGCCCAATTTCACGGTTTATAGAAAACCTACTCATTGTAATTTGTACATTCATTATTTTTCATATCATGATGAAGGGGTTAAAAGCTCAATTATTTCTTCCATGTTTCTAAGAGCACTCAGGATTTGTAGCCCACATTTGCTGGACCCGGAAAATTCAAAGATTTGGAACATTTTTAAGGATTTAAAATATCCCGAGTGGTTTATCAGAAAGGCGTATTTTAAAGCCAGAAAATCTTTTTATGCCCCTCGGGAACCTTCAGTTAACCAAAAACAATATGTGAGTTTGCCTTAGATTGCCGGCTTAGAAAGAGTAAAACCGTTGACGAAAGATTTTAAGTTTGCTTTGGCGTTCAAATATTCGTCTACCGTGAAAAGTAAATTGGTTAGGAATAACGTGGCAAAAGAGGAACAAGCCTGTGTCTACAGCATTCCCTGTAAAAGTTGTGATTTAGTATACGTGGGAGAAACTGGAAGAAATATTGAAACCCGTATTAAAGAACACAAATATGCCTTCAGAAGTTGTAATACTAATAATGCCATTTTTTATCACGCCAGCCAAAATAATCATGCTATAGATTGGGAATCAAGTAAGGTACTTTATAAATGTAATAATTATGTCAAAAGAAAAATAATAGAATCTGTGTGTATAGAAAAAGTAGATAATTTTAATTTGTGCGAAGGTACTTATAAGTTAGACCATTTAATGAGATTCTTGGTCAAAAAATCCCTTACGGAGTCGTGGGAACGTGTTCGAACCTAAGTGTGAATTTCTTAAATGTCTCTGGATTGGAATGTTTCCTTACTCGCCTTTAGTAAATGTAATAATGGAAGTAATAAATGTGGAAATAAATATAAATGCAACAGATGTAATAATAAAGGTAATATTATAAATTTAATAATTAGGGTAAAGGTAATAATAATAAATGTTAAAAAAAATGTAAATGTAATAATAAATGCAGTAATTATGTCAAAATATTAGAATCTGTATGTATAGAACAAGAAGATAGTTTTAATTTGTGGGAATGTACTTATAAGCGGACCCTGTAATAAAATGCCCTTCCAGTGTCGGGAGAACGGTATCTAATCGAGGTGCGAATTTCTCTGGATTGTTTCCTAATCGGTTTTTTTCATTCGTTTTTCGGTTTATAAGTTCTGTATAATAAACAATAATTTAATAACCAATGTAATAATAAATTTATAATTTCTGTAATAAATAATTATGCAATATTAAATGTAATAAAATTAATAATAAATTAAATAATTATGTAAGAAAAATATAATAGAATCTGTATGTTTAGAAGAGGAAGATAGTTTTAAATTTGCGCGAATGTACTTAATGAAAATGCCCTTCCGGTGTCGGGAGAATGGGATCTAACCTAGGTGCGAATTTCTTAACGGTCGGTCCCTGGACTGTTTTTCCCTCTTGTTTTTGGTTCATTCGTGTTTCTGTATCCACCCGAGGAGGATGCCAGTGGGCGTCGAAACTGTCGTGGAAATAAACTCTGTCTATTAGAGTGGGTTTTTATTTTCGAACAGCCAACAGCTGACCGAGATCCTCCTAAACCATTAACCCAAGCCGAACTAAATGACTTAGTCAGGGATTTGAATCTGCCTAAGGACTCTGCAGAACTTTTGGGGTCTAGATTGCAGGAGAACAATTTATTGGCATCCGACACATACTTCGCTTGGTACAGAAATCGTGAGGAAGACTTCGTGCATTTTTTCGAAGAAGATGGTCCCTTGGTATTTTGCAAGGACATCACAGGATTAGTGTGCAAGCTAGGCATCGAATACCAAACCAGTGACTGGAGGTTGTTTGTAGATTCCTCTAAAACCAGTCTAAAAGGAGTGTTACTGCACAACAGTAACAAATATGCACCAATCCCAGTGGCTCATTCTACTCATTTAAAAGAGGCCTATGATAACATGAAACTGCTTCTTGAAAAAATTCAGTATCAAAATCACAGATGGATATTGTGTGGGGATCTCAAAGTCCTTTGCATGTTACTTGGGCAGCAATCAGGATACACTAAGATGCCATGTTTCATCTGCGAATAGGATAGTCGAGCACGTGACCAGCATTGGAAGAGGAAAACTTGGCCTCCTAGAGAGAATCTTACCCCAGGATCAAAGAACATTTTACATGAACATCTAGTTCAACCAAATAAAATCCTCCTACCACTCTTGCACATTAAGTTAGGCTTGATGAAGCAGTATGTCAAAGCATTGAATAGAGAAGGTGAGTGTTTCAAGTACATTTGTTCCAAATATCCAAAGATTAGTTACGAGAAAATAAAGGAAGGTGTTTTTATAGGTCCTCAGATTAGAAAGTTATTGACAGACGATCATTTCCTGAACACAATGACCAATAAAGAAAAAGAAGCATGGCTTGGTTTCAAAGATGTTGTTGAAAACTTCTTGGGAAACTACAAAAGCTAAAATTATGAAAGACTGGTGGAAAATATGCTTAAAAAGTTTTGCGCCTTAGGCTGCAACATGAGCCTGAAAGTTCACTTATTATTTTCGCATCTTGACCGTTTTCCCGAAAATCTCGGAGATGTCAGTGAGGAGCAAGGGGAACGATTTCACCAGGACATCAAAAATGGAAAGAAGATATCAAGGAAGATGGCATACAAATATGATGGCGGATTACTGCTGGTGTCTGCAACGAGATCAGCCTAACGCACAGCATAAGAAAACATCAAAGAAGCACCGGTTTAGTCGTCATTAGTCAGATCTACCTTCGTAGTCTTAAGTCTTTGGAATAAGTCCTGAAATGTTTGCAAGTAAAGAAGGTAAATATATTTTGTTTCTTTCAGTTATTTTTTTATTCTTTCATAAACAAGCAATATGCTTGTCGAAGAGCTAGGAGCTATTTAATTCTGCTTTAATTAAGTTTTACTCTATCACCTAAAGATTTCGTGCTACAAGGGGTGTTGTAACACCTCATCTGTCCTCAAATATTAACCACCCATTGATGGGAGGGGAGAGAGTATTTTGCTGGGAACGGGACTTGTTGTTATATATATTTACCCTACATTATTATGTAAGCGTTACTGTAGTCTATAACAACAAAATTTATGGTTTAGTATGTGCAATCCAATGTTGGTCTCGATAAGATGGTTCACATTTGGGGATAAATGGGGGATTTATGACAGACCCTGTAGTAAGAAAACCATACGTGATAGGGAAAAACTAACTATATTTTTGAGATCAGCGCACTCAAATTATATAGAATCACTATCTAGTTTGTACAAATCGATCGACAAGTTTTCAAATGTTTACTGGTGTTATCAATGCATAATTCACCAACAAGCATTGTGTGATAAAATGTTGAATATTAAAGAAATTATGGATATTTCCCATAAGATTGTGTGTTCTATTCAGACGAGAAGTCTACAAAGGCGTCTCGTCCGGTCTCAGCTAGAAGAAAATAAAGCAGAACACACTGACCTTTTGTTGCACACTGATGTCAGGTGGCTAAGTAGAGGTAAATTCCTGCAGAGGTTTATGGATCTCTTAACTGAAATTGAATACTTTCTGAAGTTAAAAGAAACATATTACAAAGAGTTGGAAGACGAAGTGTGGCTATCAGATTTCGCTTTTTTACAAATGATCACCTGGTTGCTTGTTTGAGGCTAGCAATCAGCAGCTACAATCCGGACTACACACGGCTTGCTGATATATGCAGTGCAAATCATCACAACAGTAAAGTAAGCTCTTCCTATTCCAGTATACCTAACTTCTAATAAGTTTGGGGGTTAAAATTTAATGAAAAATATATCTGTGTGCATTTGGCAATACATTTTTATATTCACTTCATTTTATTCTTGGTTCTTCTCTCTCCATCTCTCCTCTGTATATATATGTGTGGGTGTATATATATATATATATGTGTGTGTGTATATATATATATATTATAAATATATATACAGTATATATATATATTTATATATATATATATAAACTGGGCTGGTGGATCGTATAGGGAGAACTTTTGGAAAAAGTAGATCCCATCTCAGTAAAGTCTGGCCACCCCTGGTTTAGACTCTTCGAAATATCATGAACTTTGGTAAAGCACTTGAGCGGTACAGGGATGAGCTCGCCTACACCGTTCACCCTGAAGAACTGTTTCTTTATATAATGAGCAGCTGTCGTTACGACTTAGAAGATTATTTCAACTGCCGCTATGCAGTGTGAAGAAGAGTTCACGATTGAAAAGCTCGGGTCTCTAAGAATAAACCCTCGATTGGAAAGGAGTGTTCATAAACTTGTATTTAATAATGATGATGTGGCTAACGATGACCTCTTTGTGCGTGCTTTTGAATGTATTCTAGCCGTGTTTAAAGATAATTTGCCAACCGAGTGGGCACAAAAATAGTATTGAACGATATGAAGGCCATTTATATCGAGTATAGGTATCTCTATAACTTGAGCGGTGAAATAATATTGAATCTTATTTACTGCGTAGTGCAAAGCAATAATGATGTGACTGTAGACTCAATTACGTGCGAGTTTAGTGTTTTAGTTAAGCGCAGTAGAAGATAAAGTGTATGTATCTTGATGTATATTTATTTTCAATATATTTAATTATTTAATATAATTGTATATATATATATATATATATATTCATCCTGTACTGTTATGGTTATAGTTATACTCCATCGTTTTGTATTTCTTATATTATTTTTTTGATTATTTATATATTTCTCGTTCGTATTTCTTATATTATTATAAATTTTTTATTGCATATATTCCTCGTTTGTATAGGATTGTGTATTTATTTTCTATATATTTCGTGAAGTTGATTCCAATAAGTCGTCTAAATAAACAGAATGATGTAATGGTGCTTTATTTAATTCTTTTGGTTGTATATATAAACGATATTGTTATTTAATTATATGTATACCAAATGGCTGGTTACGCCTTCTAAACCGACTGATGGATTTCTAAGCCAACTGTCAAGAATATCTGAATAGCGCACTCTGGCAGCTGAAAAGTTAATATATACACATACACCTGCCTTCTAGGTCTTTTAAGCCAACTGGCGGATTATGCCAACTGGTGGATTTCTAAACCAACTCTCAGGAATATATGCTTTAATTAAATAAATACCGCAATCTGGCAACTCAACCCTAATAATGTACACCTAAATAAGCCATTTACGTCTTCTAAGTCAGATTAAGCCTACTAAGCCAACTGGCTGATTTACACCTTATAAGACAGCAGGAGCTCAGATAAACTCTCATTATGCGTCTGGCTGGACCCAGGAGAACACCCATCTCTCCTCCTTAGGTTAAGGGTTAGGTTAGGTTTCCCTTTGAGGGGTGAGAACATCCCGACTTCTCCCCCAAACACCCTCCTCCTTCTCCTTCTCTCTCTCCCTCTCTCAGGTTAAGGTTACCCCTTTGGGGGAAGGTCATCTTCCCTTCTCCCCCCAAAGTTCCCCCCTTCATTGCATAACCCCTTGCAACATTCCCCTCCCCTTTGCAACATTGAACAACATTTGCAACATTCTTGCACTCATTTTTCGCCCATACTATTGACATTCTATAAATGAATTAAATCATTCGTTTAATTTTCCAAACGAAGTTTTTCTTTTAACCGCTTGACATAAAATTAATGATGTTGAAAATGGTACGAAAAGTGATAGAATTTGAGATTAAATGACGTCTCATTCTCTCAATGATAAATGCAACTGTTCATAGCTTAACAAATATACTATACTACGAGAAATATCCTACGAATTACTTAAATAGTGATGTCAAAAAGCTAATAGACTATATATACATATACATACATACATACTAAAATGCCCCCTGCGCCTTGTGTATTTTCAACTTAACGAAAGTGTTCACATTATAAGCATGAATGTTAAAGCAATTTTAATTGTTATACTTACGATAATTACTGTATATGAACATTGGACGAAATCTGTTTTTCTTTGAAAAAGGTGTGTCATGATTGCCTACTTTGCCTTAAAGGTTCTACATACTCGGTGTGAACGCCTCGAAAAACCGTGAAGTTTCATTCATCAGGTTAAGCCATATGAAACGGCTTTGATGAATTGTAAGCACAGATAAATTTAGAGTTTAACGTTTATGCCGAAACAGTATAAGAAAGAATAAAAATAATTTTGAAATTTTTTTGAGTTTTAAAAATTTTCGGCGAACTTTTATCTGAAGCTATACAAATATTTCTCAAACTAAAAATTCATTAATTCACTTTGTCATTATTTCATGCAAAACTTATTAAAATTATCTAGTTTCCAGCTAGTTAATTTAATTTTAGTTGCACTTGTTTAAGTTTAGGGGAAGTCCTTTCTATACTCTTCTTTCTAAAACAAAGGAAAGAAAAGGAATTCAAACGACTAACAAGTGAAGTTCATCTCTTCATTGCTTCATTAATCAAAGAGTAAGCCATTCATAACATTGTATGGTAAAGTAATGAGAAGATACGAAGTATACATCTTTAATAATGCACGTTTAATTAAATATTGCACCGTACTCACCAAAAAATAAATGTAACAATTGTGTACTGCGATTGACTATAATAATAATAATAATAATCCTTTCACTTGAAAGATTTCAAAGGAGGGAGCATCACTTTGAATCCTTAATTTTAATGTATAATTTTCTTTTCCTTCCAAGGCCAGGTGTGGAGGATGTAAATAAGAGCTCCTATAAAATTTATTCTTAATTAATCCTCGTTCTTTCATCTTCCTCAACTCGATCCAGAGCGTCTTACTGTAAAATCGCCTAATGATGAATATTTCATCGCTAATGCCGCTTGCCCACAATGAAATTTCAAAGGGAATTCCTTATGTTCGTAAATCTCAGCCTGTTTAGGATTCTTATTTGTGAAGACGATTGCACACTAATTCTTGGATAATCAAATTCCAAACAGGCTATTTTTATGTAGGGAGGAGGGGCTAAGGGCCGGAAAATCCTGCTAAAGCCCCCAAAAGCCCGCAAAAGCCCCCCCCCTAGAAAAAGGAGCTAAAATCAAGGTCCGGGGTTTTCGAGATGCCTAGACACTTTGAACTTGAAAGATTGGAGGTCATACACAAGGGGAAAGATGGATTGAAGAAGATTGTTCCAGAGTTGACCGGTTGAGTAGATGAAAAATTGAAAATACCGATTAACCAATGCGTTAGAGAGTTGGACAGAAAAGGAATGAAAATATATAGAAAGTCTGGTGCTGCGTACTCTCCTTAAAGGAAGAGACGTGTAGTTCGAGAGATTAGAAGAGCAGTGTCCGCTATAATAGCGATAGTAAAGAAAAAATGCGGCAACATTGTGGCGAAAAGAGAGGGATTGAAGACAGTGAGTAAGAGGCGGGGAATTAATGAGACGAAAAGCCTTTGATTCCACCCGGCTTTGTGGGTTGAGCTACCCAATACATGAGAAGCATATTCCATACAGGGGAGGACAAAACCCCTGTACAGAGCCAGTAAGTAAGTAAGTAAGTAAGTGGAGGTGAAGAAACTGCGGAAGCGGTACAACACACCTAACCTCTTATAAGGTGTTTGGAAAGAGAGTATATGTGATCTTTCCAGGAAAGATCACGAGAAAAGGAAACGCCAAAAATGTTAAGAGAAAAGGAAGGATTCAGTTGTGTATTGTTGAAGGTAAGGGGATAATCGTGTGGAAGATTGTGGCGAGTAGACAGATGGAGGAACTGAGTTTCTGAGGCATTGAAAACCACAAGGTTTTCTGTGCCCCAATCAGTGATAGCAGAAAGATCGGAGGTCGGGTGCCCCATAGCAGTGCTACGCGAAGCATGGAATGACTGCTGAGAGGGACCCTTTGCGAAGCGGATGGAGAAATAAAGAGTGGAATCATTGGCATCGGAGTGAATAGGACAAGAAGTGCGAATTAAAAGATCATTAATAAATAAAAGGAAAAGAGTGGGAGACAGGACAGAACCCTGAAGAACACCTGTTGATAGTTTTAGGAGAAGAACAGTGGTCATCTACAACCGCAGCTATAGATCAATCATAAAGGAAATTAGAGCTGAAAACACGGATAGCATAGAAACCGAAGGAGGGTAGTTTGGAAATTAAAGACTTGTGCCAGACTTGTGTTTGATAAAGACAACTTGCAAAGGAGTGATATTCAATCATAAATTGAACTTCGTAGAAAATAAAATTCTACATACTAATCTTATGAATTTCAATGGCCAGAAGTAATTTTTGCGATAAACAGTGAACTATTGAACCAACTAATATTAATATTTGAATTTAATTGTATGTTAAGTGAAAGCTATAAATAAGTTTAGTTACAATTTTCAAATCCGTAGTGGTTACATAGACATTTATTTGGTTAGCAGTGCACTGAGAGAAATTCAATCGTGGGGGCGCAATTAAATATATCAGTAATTGCGTCAATTCTGCAATAATACTATATTAGTGACCTGAACTTTGTTTGTGCCGATATGCAGCGTTTACATTTATCCATATTAAAGTTCATTTGCCAAATTTTTGCCCTCTCGAGTAACTCATTAATATCTTCTTGAATCTGCAAACGTTCCGCCGCTGATTCTGTTTGTTCTCCCAATTTTGTATCACCCGCAAATTTTGAAATTACAGTATATCGTTAATTCCACTGCCACTGATGTAAATAATAAAAGGAACTGGTCCCAGAGCTGATCACTGAAGCACAAAGCTAGTTACACTTCTCCAGTCAAAAGGTCTGTCATTAATGACCACTCTTTGTTTACATCCGCTTCACCAATTTCACTTATTTTAAGGATATTACCATCAATTCCGCGAGATTAAAATTTAGCTAATAATTTCATACGAGGTACTTTATCAAACGTCTTCTGAAAATCGAAATATATAACATCTATTGTTTTACTCTCGTCATGCATATTTACGATATCATTAGAAAAGTCGAGGAAATTAGTAAGCGAAATTATTAATCAGTAAGCCAAATTATTGCTTTCTAATTAATGAACGATTTTGTCACGAATGATCGTCCCGAGTCATCATAAGCTTAACAAGTATTGAAGTTACCTGTAACGGGGATCGGATAGAGAGATTGTGGAAGGGGACGGCGTGGTGTATGAAAATGGCAGCCCCCTTTCGAGTGCAGGTAGGAGACGGGGTGGTGATGTAGGAATAACTAGTAGGGTAGGGTAGGGCATGGGCCTGGTCCCCAGGATTAGCTCCTGGGGACAGACACACAGCGGACGGGAAGTGGCAATCAAGGAATTAAGGCCTTCATAGTTCGCGAATATTCCTCTGCAGTTCCAGTGTACTATTGTAGTTTACGGGGGATCCATTATTTGATGATGGGGAATGGGTAAAAGTGTAGGTGCTAGGAGGTTGGAGTGTGAAGGGAGATCTGGGGTTCTCGAAGGCGAAGGATGGGTCAGGAGTATGGTTGGCTATTTGCCGTTCACCAAAGAAGGAATCGGTCGGCCAGTCGATCTCCGCGGAGGTTGCGGGGTCGAGTCGGCCGAGCGAGACCGGAGGCGTGGATCACGGCAGCTAGGAGAACGTCGTGGGCTCAGAGGGTGAGAAGTTTCTTAGTGGGCTTCTATGTTCGGGCCAGAAGGGGGCGCTCTATTTTCCAAAGTGGCACATCCTCGCCTGTCTGGGGTCTCACGGCGAACCCTGGGTTGCGATAGGGAACCAGAATGACCGGGCAGGTGGGAGGGAGGACGTGCTCAGGGTGGCTAACAGGGAGGGGGTCGGGGATTTTGAGGGGAAGGTACTGTGGGGGTGGAAGGAGATGAACCAGTGTGTTCTCGTGGAGGGGTGGAAAAAAATGGTACCAGGAGGGAAGGGCAGATCCATAAGACTCATGGGTGCGGCCGAGCTCCCCTCGGACACACCATGCAGCTGCGCCAGAGCCGCATCCACTGGATCCTCGGGGGAGAGGATGTTGTCCAGATTGGACCTCGTCGTTGGGGGCGGGTCATGTAATTCGGCAACCATTGTCAGAGTCTGTGGGGGTAGACTGGTGGGACTTCTGGGGTGGGGTGATATGGTCCTCTTAGACGAAGTGTGCGGTGTGAGGGTCCGAGCCGTCTTCTTAGATCTAGGGGAAGAGGGAGAGACATGTTAAAAGGCCGGAGGGTCTGGCGACTCGCTCCGGCGTCTCCGTCTCGTCGGCTTGCTCCGGACGTTAGGTTCGGGTGTGTGCAGTGTGTGTTGGGAGGGCAGGGTTCGAGGTGGATGAGGCCTGGGTATCCTGGTCCCAGACTCCTGGGAATCTGTGGCAGGTGAGGTGCGTGAAGAGAAGGGATGGTGGGGGTACAGGAGGTCGTCGGGTCCTGCAAGGACTCCCTTTGGGAGAGATGGGGAGCAGTGGTCGAGGGGAGTTTGAGCGGCAGGCCAGGGCGGCGTGACAAGAGGATAGAACCGAGGACAGCGGCGTAAGATACCCCCGGCCTCACCTCCCGACTCCACACCGTCTCGCGGCTCTTGGAGGCTAAGGAAGTCCGCTACCTGCAGGCCTCGGACCTCCTCCTCGAACCTGAGGAACAGGCATTCGCGGGATGAAGAGGGGTGTGCGCCTTCACAATTAGAGCATTTGGGTGTGTTGGGGCACTTGTCTGAGTGAGCGATTTGTCCGCAACGAACACACAGTTGGTGCGGCTGCCGGCAAACTGAGCTAACGTGTCCAAACTTGTTGCATTTAAAGCAACGGGTCGGGTCTAGGATGTATGGGCGGAGAGTAAACTCGCATGACGTGCGGTCTCCCATACAATACGGTCGGGAGGGACTAAGTTATTGAAGGTAAGAAGTAGGTGTGGGTGGGGGGGTGCCTCCCTGTCGGGATGTGAAGCGATGGATCTTACTGACACCGTGGGGTGCGAGGTCCTCCATGAGCTCGTTCATCGTGATCGATAATAGGCGGGTGGCGTAAATAGTGCCCTGACTCTAGTGTGGGAAGACGGACACCGAGCATCCAAGGACCTCAGTGAGGGAGAGTAGGGCTTTCGTTTCTGCGTCTGAGCGTGATTTTATAAGGAGCGAGCCATCCCTCTGTGGTCGCACATCATAGCGACTGGAGTTGCTGCGGGCTCTGATCGCCTAAAACGTCCGTTCATAGTTGGTCGGAAGGGCCCAGAGGTAGGCCGGATCACTGGGAATTTGTGGATATTTGGAAGGAATTGGGAGGCTGTAGAATCGAAGTGGACCGGGATATCCAATGGTCGATAGGATGGACGTGAATGCAAACTTCCTCTCCGTAGGGAGGCGAGCTGACAGCGGGTGAGGGGTGCATACGGGGAGAGTAAGAAGCCGGGTTTTGAAGGCAAGTCTTGGGCAGAACCTGACTTGCCTGAAGGCGGCGGAGGTGGCCAGAGGCGAGAACCCTGCTCCAGAGTGTATGTCCAAGGGCATGTTCAAGGTACAGGCTGGTGTTGGTAACGGAAGAGGAGAGTGCAAGTGTTCCGCTGCTGGAGAAAGGGCGACCTCTTCAAGACGTGGTCTTCCAGTGGTAGAGGACTCGGGAGAGCCTGGTCGCCCACCACCCGAGTTCTAGGACAAGAAGTAATAGTTTTCATACGTTATTGATTTTGTAGAACACGGACCCAGGGGACGCGAGAAACTGCCTACAGGTGAGGAAGGGAGGCCGAGCGCAAACCGCCGGGGGCGGGGTACCTCGTCCCCCAGGGGACACACCGTGAGTTTAAAAACGGGGCCCCGTGATGCGAAAGTTTGCCTCCAAACGGCGCAAAGATCCCAACCCCCAATCCTACTCGCCCG
>JAJOZX010004025.1:0-5000 GCA_023014485.1 Bathynomus jamesi | reverse complement strand
GAAGGTTGCGCCAAGATGGACAACCGCCCCAGAGATTTATAGAAATACTTGATAAGAGGTCAAGTCAGAAGGTTGCGCCAAAAGGGACAACCGCCCCAGAGATTTATAGAAATACTTGACAAGAGGTCAAGTCAGAAGGTTGCGCCAAAAGGGACAACCGCCCCAGAGATTTATAGAAATACTTGGTAAGAGGTCAAGTCAATAGGTTGCATCCAAGAGGGACAACCGCCCCAGAGATTACAGAAGTCAGTTTTGAAGAAGTCAGTTTTGAAGAAGTCAGTTTTGAAGAAGTCAGTTTTGAAGAAGTCAGTTTTGAAGAAGCCAGTTTTGAAGAAGCCAGTTTTGAAGAAGCCAGTTTTGAAGAAGCCAGTTTTGAAGAAGCCAGTTTTGAAGAAGCCAGTTTTGAAGCAGTTAGTTTTGAAGCAGTTAGTTTTGAAGCAGTTAGTTTTGAAGCAGTTAGTTTTGAAGCAGTTAGTTTTGAAGTAGTTAGTTTTGAAGCAGTTAGTTTTGAAGCAGTTAGTTTTGAAGCAGTTAGTTTTGAAGCAGTTAGTTTTGAAGCAGTTAGTTTTTAAGAAGTTAGTTTTTAAGAAGTTAGTTTTTAAGAAGTCAGTTTTTAAGTCCCAAGTCATTTCAATGCAGTCAATTGAATTCAACTTTTTCTTTGTAAGTTAAGAGAATTTAATTTAAGAAAATGTAATTTAAGAATTTAATTCAACCTTTTTTTGTGTTGTAAAGAGAATTTAATTCAACCTGAATTGATCGGGTTGCGTCTTTAGTTAACCTTTCTTTGTTTTGTTGTAAGAGGGAAATGGACCGATTTGTTTCTTTTTCATGCCATTGTTGCGTATAAAAATATATAGGTAAAATGACATATTTTATTGTTGGCAACCAAAACCGTTTTTACAAATGTTGGTAACGAGTTTTTAATTATTGCGATTATATGATGACAGAAATAGTGTAATAATTAATCGATCATGTACCTAATTTATCTTGTTCGAAATGCTTTCCTTCCTTTCAATAACACTTTTTATTCTTGGCCGAAACTCATCTAAGGTTCGATTTACTTTTATTTTTAAGAATATTATAAAATTATGTTTAGCTCATTAAAATGCATAAATTGATTTATATTTTTAATTTGTATTCTTAATTTTCTTAATTCAATTATCGTACCGATACTTCTGGTTAATGTTAATGGTTATATAGTTCATATATAGCTAGGAATGTTACTAGTCGAATTTAATTCCATCTTCAAAATTCAATTTTTAAACCGTGAGATTTACTTTCATCAATTGTAAGTCCTCTAAGTACATTTCTTTTTTATTACCTTAATTCGTGTAACTGATTTAATTAAATACTTAAATACTACCTTGAACTTAAAGGATTTTAATAATAATGATAATAATAATAATAACAACAATAATTGACTCAAAAGATTTTATAACCCTAAAACCCATCTTAAATTATTATACATTATTTTTAAACTTTGTTAATTCAAAAACCTTCCAAATCTCTACACATACACACGCATGTATGCACACTATATATACAATATATACAAACCTTATTCTAAAATCATTCGATATCACAAACTATTTCATAGCGTGTAGGTGCTAACTCTGCTATTTATATAGTCCTAAGCCTTTTTGCTTACTATATATAAATTTTTGCTCAGGCATTTATTCAGTTAATTTAAGAATCCTCTCCGCTAATCTGTCCCTCAAATTTATAAGATACACACTTTGTATCTAATACACACACATACACACTAGACCACAGGTCTATACATCATCCATTACGTAATTCGATTTTTTACCTACAATAGTCAATAAAAATTAGTTATAGACTGCACGATCAGGGTAACTTTGGAAAATAATTTATATTTTTCCTTTTACCTACTATTCATTATGTATGTAATTTTCTCCACAGAAATTTTTTTTAAATTAAATTAACATATCATTCTTTGTCTAACTTAATTGTTTGTCCAAATTAATGTATTAATCCTTTTATTCTGTTTACATAAATTAAAGTATTAATCTTTGAATTTTTTTTATATTTTATAAGCAAGTGTCATTTAAAGATTTGATTACTCTCCATTGTACGCAACCACCGAACTCACTTGTTCTGTATAAAAATTTGTAATGTAAAGAAAAATTCGTCATCTAACTTGTAGTAGTTAGGATGTTATTTTCTCATTTGTATTGTATTAATGGTACCCTATTAGATTATTGTATAAATATCATTTTTTAAAAGGGGAGAGCAATGTAAAAATGAAATGAATAATCAATATTCATTTTTACATAAGAACCAAAATCGCTTAACGCGAGTTTGGATAATAATTTTACTTGTGGCTTCCTATTTTTGTTCGTGTCAAAACCCTACGATCTACCATACCTATGGTTTAGTCGTATCCATTTTTATTTGTTATAGAAGTTATTAATTAATTATGATTGTCTTGCATCTCACCCTCGTCCCTAGATTATGCATACACATTGCATATAACAGGATTGGAACCCGTAGTTGTACTTCTTAGTCATTATGCCCTCTCTTTGCCTCTAATTCGTTCTTGTAAATCTTCCTAATAATGATTTGTATTATACGTACAAAATTCAAAAACTATGACGTCATAAGTAACTTAATTCTCTTCAGGTTTTCCATACCTTGAACACTGATCACGTGTTTGTATTTGGACATCTTCCGTATTGAATGTATGGTAAATTCCTTAATAATAATAATAATAATAATAATAATAATAAAAGAAAAAGAAACTTCATTCTCTATACATCATTAGTTTATGTTGTTTCCTAACTATTGTCTACTGATACCTATCAACCTATCAGTCCATATTTTACGCGTCTCTATATTACGCACACAACCTATTGGATTATGTACATGTAAAATGCTCAAATTCGCGAATCAGCAGGAACCGAACGTTTCTAAGATAAACATCCCCTTTCGCTCTGATCCAAATTTATAACATGTTAAACATATTATAACATATTATGTATATAAATCTATATCATGTGTGCCATGTACTTTGTATTATATTTCTAACATCTTAATTGTCTATTAATATGAAACACTGTAAAAACAAAACAAAGCTATAGTAACTGTTTAATTGTAATTAACTAATACTTTAATTAATAATAACTTGTAATGTACTTTAATGAAACTATAATTGAATGTAATGACTTTGTATATAATGTAAGAATGTACTTTAATAGAACTGTAAGGGACAATCATAAGCGAATGGGAAGTAATCCATAATCGAAATCATAATTGTAATAAACCCAAACAAAAATGTACTCAGTCGTGAAATAATATCGCCTTCAGAAATGAAGACGTGGCAAAAAAAAATAAGATTAGTTTTTATTTTTTTTTTTTTTTAAATTTTTACTTGGAAACTTTCAAACACCTGATCGTGTTTAAAAGGGGGGAAACTTAACCTCCAACTGCCATCCCCCAACATTCAGGCATATTTTATATATGTATTTGTAAAATGAAGAACACTTCATTACGAGACTCTGCTTTGGTCACTGCTAAGAGACTCCCCTGGTTAGCAGCCTCGCTGCGGGGAGGGGGGGCAGAGGCCCCTTGCCTCCTTAATATTTTTAGATTCCGGCCTGAGCTATGGTCGAAAGAGGTCGAACCTCTACCCCTGTAAATTCAGAGCAGTACCTGTATATTTTTAAGAAGTAAATTTACAGTAAGAGAAACTTTTTTATTTTCGCCCTCGAGTTGGGCTATCGTCAGAGGAACTTAGTAAAGTCGATAAGTTATAAAGTATCAGAGAAAGAATTAGAAAATTATAGAAGAAAAGTATCAGAAGAAATATCCGTTGCAGCCTCAGAACCAGAACCCCCCCGTCGAATCCGAACCGAATCAGGGCCATAGACGGAGGGATTAACATTTATATATATATATGTGTATATATATATATATATATATATGTATATATATATATATATATATGAGCCCCTATACTGGATAAGGAGACGATCATTAAACACGGGAGAAATACCGGGCATCCTGAAGAGCGCGAACATCGTCCCAATATATAAAGGAGGAGATCGATCCGAGGCCAAAAACTATAGGCCAGTGTCGCTTACATCTCATCTCACCAAAATATTTGAAAGAATTGTTAGACAGAAAATCTATGACTTTTTGGAAACTCAGAAAAAATTCAATGAAACCAACCGGGTTTCGGTCAGGCAGATCATGCCTGTCACAACTAATGGAACACTACAACAACATTATTGATTCACTTGAAAGTAATGAAAACTATGATGCACTATACACAGAATTTGCTGAAGCGTTCGACAAGTGTGACCATGGAATCATAATACATAACTGAAATATATGGGAATAACAGGAAAAGTAGGGAAATGGATATATAATTTCCTTAGTGAGCGAGGCAAGTCGTTACAGTACAAGGAGTATCTTCATCAAATCAGAGGTCCTCAGCTCAGTACCACAAGGAACGGTATTAGCTCCACTACTCTTCATAATCATGCTAACTGACATAGATGAGGACGTTACCAGAGACACACAGTAACATCCTTTGCAGATGACACAAAGATCAGTAGAAAAATACGAAAACCAGAAGACATAGGATCTCTACAAACCGACATAAACAAAATTTACAAGTGGACGGAAGACAACAATATGAAGTTTAACACCGAGAAAATTTCAGCTATTACGGTACGGAAAAAGAGAAGACCTAAAGTCCTGGAATATTATACCCCAAATGGACAGGAAGTCCAGAGAAATTCCAGAGCAAAAGATTTAGGGGTTGTAATGACAGATGATGCGAAATTTGAAACACAAAATAAGATAGCAGTAAACAGAGCAAAGAGAATAACGGGTCTGATATTGAGAACTTTTAAACGAAGGGATAGGAATGTAATGATCGCCCTACTGAAAACCCTGATAATACCCAACTGGAATACTGCTCGGTCCTAACATCCCCATATAAAAAAGAAGACATTAGACAGCTGGAGGGG